>WTSP01002815.1:0-69912 GCA_025331215.1 Actenoides lindsayi
GGATGTAGTTTGTGGAGGGTGGATTTGAGTATGTAAATTAAAGAGAGAAAGAGGGGGGGGGGTTGAGGATAGAAACAATGGGAGGGCAAACCAAGAACATGATACTGTTTTAGCCATGTAATAAATTTTTACTAGTGGAATTTATTCGCTCTAGTGAAAATTAGATGGGTTCTGGGCTTTTTTCCTTTTGCTTACTAATTCCGTGGACCTGAAAAGTGGGAAGAACATGCATTGTTCTCTCAAACATCTCCCCTTGGGGCTGTTCAGCTAAAGACTGAAAGTAGCTTTAACATGTAGCTGAGCCAATCTAATGACTTGTGGCCACTGAAAAGTGGCTTTATTTCATGGCCACGTGTTCCGTCCCTTTCTCTGTACTGATGCTGCTACTCACTGGGCCTGCTTGTCTGCTTTTGGCTCATGGAAGCATCCCAGTGAATGCCAACAGCAGCCCAGGCTGGTCAGGAGTCCCCAGTTGGGAGTAGGCAGTTTTGGAAGATGGGGGATGTCATCTTCTTAGCAACTATGAACTGTGAGGCCACCTTAGTGTGCCTTCTGGAACTAAACCACTGGCATAAGTTCCCGAGTAAGTAGCTCTTCAATAAATTGAATTGTGAAATTCCTCTATTCCTACATAAGCAACGAAAGAGTTGGCAATTAATGAAGAAATATGTTGATGCTGATCAGTGTTAATACAACTCATCTTCGTGGGATCAAGCTGGCAGCTCGCACCTCTGAGAGTTGGCTTTTTTTTTTTCAGATTCTTTGCAAAACTGCAAACACCGGCAGATCCCCGCAGTGAGTTACCGCTGATTCATCTTTTGGCTTAAGATGTAGTTTCACTGAGATCTGGCTCCATGATGAGTTAGTTCAAGGAGTTAAACGAGAAGAAAACCCCATTTTTTGCTGCACCAGCTTTCTGCTAGCTTAATTCCTTTAATAAAACTGGCACCAGTATTTGCAGCAGTGAAGCAGTAGAAGAATACCTACAGGTAGAAGGGGGAAGTAGAATTGCCTTTTCAATAGGAGCTAAACCTTCTGTCCACCTTGCTGCAGTGGCTTCACAGCTGATTGAAACTGATCTCACTCTGACTTTTTGATGAAAGAAGCAGTCCTGCTGCTTCCATGGTATCGGCCCCATTAAAACAAACGCTGCTCAAAGTGACTTGTTTACATACGTAGTCACGGGGTTGCTAGCATCAACAGGAGGAAGAGGAATCACATTAGGAGTTGAAATGTGAGTTCGGCTTTCTTCTGCAGCGTGGAATGGGGCCCCAAATAGGATTGTTATTAATGAGCTAGTGGGGACTACACGCAGCTCTCTGCTCATTGCCTGCTAACAGCAATTTAAGTCTTGACTGGAGCCTCTTCTCCTTTGATACTCCATGATCACTGATTTTCCTTTGAATGCTGAGACATTTACCCTAGTCCTCTCCCTGTTGTAAGATGAGCCAATGTGATTATAATTTTTTTTTTTTTCTGTGAACAAGTGAAGCCTGGTTTCCTGTGTCCTGGTCCTGATGTGGCACTGCTGTGTGGATTCTTGTATGTATATTAAGCAGTGTCTGCAGGTGCTTGCCGTTTTATCAGTGACAGCTTTATTAGGATCTGTGTCATCTATTTGCCTTTGCATTGCACAGAAGTTACCTTGGTACAAATTCAGATGGAATTGGGCAAGGGCTTAAACATGTTTTTTTGGCAAGGAAAGGTGGAAAGAAAGGGGACCCCCAGGCAGAAACACCAACAGACGCTGTAATTGCGTAAACCTCCTTTCCTTAGGAAATCGGGCTAAAAATGAGTCTTTTGACAGACACCTTTGCAAAGATCTCAGATCAGGCTACAGAGACAGAAAGAAAAGTAAATCTTGCTGTTTACCATGTAAAGGCTTCCAGTTACCTGTTGCAACAGATTTCTCCTAAGTAAGGCTAAGACAGCAGGTGTTTACTCACTTGGCTACCTTATATTCAGCAATGTCCCCATCAGGCTTTGGGAACTTGTGGGGTTTTTTTTGTTTTGTTTTCCAGAGTGCACTCATGTATCAGTTGCTTTCACTTATTTTTAATTTAACATTTATACTTGAATAGATGGCTATGTAGGTAGTAAGACAAGCTGTTAAAGAGAGTTATGGTTTACAGGACTCTGTTTATGTCAGTGATGCCATGAAAAGTAAAGGCTTTACATGCAGTCAAGGATACAACCCTGCTGTTGTAGAAAAGCTAGACTTGAAGGTTCCGTTTTATAGCATCTTCTCTGAGAGATTTTCACTGTATAATAAGTGCTGGGGTATTTTATTGTTTTCCTTGCTTTGTAACTTTACATTTAAGCTCCTCTTACGTTTGGAACTAAAATAAACAATTTGTAAAAGGAAAAACTGGGTTATTTCAGATTTCTGAGTGGATGCCAGAATGCGTCCAACTATGAACAAGCTTTGCAGATTTGGTCACTATTCTGAGCTCATCTTGAGCTCTGATAGAATTCTCTTCAGAATGCTTTGTAACAGGGCAGCTGGATCCTGGAACCCAGCCACATTGGCTTCTTGGATCTTCTTCCAGTCACTTGGGTCTTGAAATAAGTCTGTCATGTCCCCAGACATTAACATTTTTGCTTGAACTAGTTTACAGCTGGATCAGTTCCCTGATTCTCTGACCCTGTCATTACAGAAATGCAGGAGCAAGGGAGCAGGGAGCAAGTAGTCAATCAGGTTGAACAGGAAATGTGGGACTGCCCTTCCAGATTGGCCATCCAGGTTTATGGTAGACTACAATGACCTTGTAGAAGAAAGCAGCATACATTTGGGGGTGGACGGGAAGGGAGAGGAAGGGAGTGAATGAGGGAGAATGTGTCCATCTGGGTATGTCAACTCAGTTACAGCCAGACCCCCTCAGCTTTTTCTGAGTGTGCATGTGATGCACTTTTCTCCTGAGTCATGTGATGAGCTTGGGAGTAGTGCTTGTCCCTGCCACCTTGGTGACCTCCATTTCAACTGGTCTGCTGTGTCTGGTGCATTGGAGCATGGTGGATGTATGGAGAAGCTGTGGCCAGGTTGTGACTGTAAGGGAGATGCAGACATTCCCCTGTAGAGGAGAATGAGCCAGAGACAAGATGGGTGTGTTACTGCAGGGTGTAAGCTTGCAATGCTTTGGAACCAATGCTAGATAAATACAAAAATGGATAAACATTTCTTCACTGTAGAGCAAGATCAAGAGCCTTTGCAGAAAGGCGTATTACACAGAAGCTGTAATACACTCTCAGGCAGAAAGCATTTCTACATTCCAAAGACCGGCACAAGTCAATGGACAACAAAGTTTCCTGATGTGACCCTAACACCAGTGAGACCTGACATGATCAAACCATCCTGGCTTTTACCAGTCCTTAGAATAAGCAGGTGTTTTAGGTTTAATGGCCTAGTCACCTTATTTCTAATAGGGAGAGAGGCTTGTTCTGCAAACCAACCATGTTCCCTGTTTGCTGTCCCTCCTTAATTCCTCAGATTAAAAAAAAAGGTGGGGTGGTGGTGATGGAAGACAAGAGAGCAGTCCACCTACAGACAGAAAAAAATACTGCTTCGATAGAGATTTCCTCCGATGACGGCCATTAGCTGCTTTGTTGCACCCCTCGGACCATCTGTTGAACCCCAGGTCTCTACTAGGGAGATCCTCCTACCCTGATGATGGCATTAGAGGTGGCAAAGTTAACACCAAACGAAACTTGACGCTGTCGAATTGCTAAGCAACTTAAAGCAGTATTTCCCGTGGTTTCAGCGCCTCCTCCGAACAGACGCAGCTGGCTGGGATTCCAACAGCGCGTAATTGGGAGGTATCGGGCACTGGAAGGCACGGGGCGCTCAGATCCCTTTCCGGTCTTGCCTTTGTTCTTTTACCTTCTGTTCCCCGGCTGCCTCCGCTCCCGCCTCTCTCCGCAGCGCGGCGGGCCCGGGCTGCCCGCAGGGCTCCGCTCCGGCTGGACGGGGCGGGCAGCGGCGAGGTGCGGGCTGTGGCAGCGGCGGGCAGCCCTGCTGCCGGAACCACCAGGGCTTCGCTTTGCCTCGCTTCACGGTGCGCCGGGCCCTGGGGGGCCTCCGCAGCCCTGCCACGAGCTTCCCCTCGCGAACGAACGGCGTCTTTTTCTTCGCACTTCGCCAGTCGCTCGCTTTGCGGGGCTTTTATTCACGGCTGACAGCACAGCGATGGTTTTGGGGTGGTATCCCCCGGTTGAAGGGATACTAACACGGCGACTCTGCTGCCGCTGTCACCGTAACCCCGGCAACTCCCGCTCGGAGCCGAGCGCCGTGCTCGAGCCCCCGGCTGGCTGCTGCTGCCGCCCCGGGAGCGGCGAGACAGCCACACACAGTCGCTCCCGCGGGTAGGACCGCGGGCCTGAAGTGGCAGCAAGCCGCCACCTTCCGCGGAAGAGCCAGGCACGGCACCCCAGAGGCGCCATGGTGCTGCCGGGACGCTACCGGGAACCGCCGGGCCCGCAGCTGCCGTACAACATGGCGGCGCCCATCGCTCGCTCGTACCGCCGGGAAAGAGGAAGCGTCCGTACTCTAAGCTTCCCGGTGTGCGCGGTTCCTGCTGCCGGAGACAACCGTTCCGCGAAGACGCAGGTAGCGGGCGGGCAGGCAGGTGGACGCCCCAGCGGGGAGGCCGGGAGCTGGGCAGGGGCCTGGAAGGGGCGGGGGTGGGTGAGAGATTGCTACGCGCATCCCGGGGGAGGTCTGCGTCGCACCGATGGGCCCGCGGCCTCCCCGGTCGGGCACTCGGTGCCTCCCGCCTGCTCGGTCCCCGCGGTAGCATCACCCGGGCCTCCTCCTGGTAAAGCCTTGACCGAGCCTAAAATGGGCAGCGCTGTCGCCCTGGTGCTAAGGGGAGCTGCGTCCCACCCCTATCTGCCCCATCCCACAGGCCTACGGGGCAGTCCAGAGGCTGCTCTCTCTGTAAGGGGGCCTGTGGCAGCCAGGCCTCGGCCCCGGGTCCCCTGCCTGCCCTCGATGCACCGCTGCCCCGCTGGCCCGAGCCTCCTGGGCCCGGCCGCGCCCCCGCGCAGCTCGCTGGGGCTGAACAGGCAGCGCTCTGTGCTATCAGGCCTTCTTCTGCTCTTGGGGGGGCACGCCTGGGGTCACAGGGCCGCGCTCTGCACCGGAATCCCCGGGTTCCCAAAGAGTTGGCAGCCGTAGGAGCCGGGGAATAGGCCATAGGTGCGGGTGGCCCTCGGTGCTGTTGGTCTTCTCGGTCAGGTTCAGGGCAAATGAATGACCCATCCCTTTACAAGCATCCAGGCAGGTGTGGGTGCCCACATTGGGCACGCTGTCAGCAGTCCCACAGGGCTGGAGTAGCACCCACACCGCAGCTTCGGCTTGTGCCAAAGAGCGCTTGTGCAAGGGCAGACCTTTAAAAATAAGGTGGTGGGTTGGGGAGGTGAGGATGCAGGGGCAGGATTGATTTCAGTGTACTGAAGGGAAAGCGACATTCTAAATGGATGCTGCTTTTTTTGGGCTTTTTAATGCCCGAAGAGCTGTTTGACCTTGGTATGAATGTGAATATAATGGACAATGCCTGTTATTTACTAATGTGTGAACGGACATGCTTATTCAGGAGTAATTTCATCTTGTCCTTGTTTAGGTTGATCTGTTTCCAAACTGAGCTAAAAGATGTTGATAATCTCCCCAGCTAGTTTACTTGTGAAATATCAGAATTTGCGGAAGTTGTTGCACCAGTGTAAAAGAATGGATTCTCTTTAAGGTTTATGGTGGATCAACAGTAGCACTCAGTCTCCTGTTACTGCCCAATCCACCATTGCAGGTCTGTCCCCTGACCCCCAGTCCGTCAAAGTGGGGCCCGGTCCTTCTTCTGTCAGGATCATGAGCTGGGGCTAGCACCTTGTTACGATGCCAGCAGGTGTATTCCATGTCTCTAAACACATTTCAAGAAGTTGTCTTTAATTTCCACCTCTCTCGTTTTTCTTTGCAGGCCATGACAAAATCCTACAATGCCATTTTGAGGGGGGAAAAGGGGGATTAAAAACATGCCCAAGCAAACGACAGTGACGATTACTTTGGCGACCCTGCTGGGTGTTGCAGTAGGGGGCCTGGTTTTGTGGAAAGCAACCCAGCGTCGGAAAGGAAAACCTTGCTGTAGTAGTCGGCGAGAGGAAGCCGTTATAAACTCGGGAGATGAGAAACTGATTAGGGCAGAGGATAAGGAGGTGCTTTCCTTCTTCAGATCTCCCACCCTTCCCTGGGGCGAGAGGACCCTTGGTGCACACATAGTGATAGTTTCAGAGCAGGCAGAGTGGGATCATGTTGAACCTTTGCTGAAGAAGGAGCTGGAGAAGTGGCCCGTGCTTGGAATGGATTGTGAGTGGGTGAGTGATCCAGAAGTGCCTCTCCTTTAGATTACAAACTGCAATGGGAAATCACTGAGGGTGGAATGATTCCTCTGCTTAAATGGATACAACAGGACTGACTGTCAAAACTGACTGTGTGATTATCTGTCCTGACAGCAGTGAAGTAGCTGCTAATTTTGATCGTTCTCACTTTTAAGTGCTCTGACTAAGTTTCTAATTCACTCCTGGCATTCATTTACTGAATTCCTGTGATAAACTGCCTACACTAAACAGTGACAATTGTAGGGCTAAATATAACATTATGTGTTTTGTGTAATATCTCTTTCAAGATGATTTACTAGAAGTAGCTTGGGTTTACACTTTTAAATCCAGCTACATACTTAAGAAACAATTTCCTAAGAATAAAAAAAGAATAATCCAAGAAGTAGGATAATACTGATATGTAGATACAACTCACTGGGACTGCCAGGAAGCAAAGTTCATCTTTGGCTTGTAGATTTGCCTGTGTGAACTCTCAAAACAAGGCTTATGGTCATTTATAAAGCCTGGCTTTGCTGTTATTTTGGCTGGAAATGTGTTGGCCCCAGTCATTTGTATAAGCCACAGTTAAAGCGATTGCCACGAACGTTTATGTAGCGGGTGGCTTTGTGCTGATGTGGATTAAGAAACGTTGTCTGATTTCTTCCACCAGCTCAGCTATGAAGGGGAAGGGTGAAATGGGGAAAGTTACTCTTGTAGGAATGTGGCAAGAAACAGCTGGGGAGGGGCTGTAGTCCTGTGAAACAGATCACGTAATTTGTAGTAGAATTTTAGAGACGTGTAATACTTGACTGTATAAATAGATAGGTATTTCATGGCTTCAGTGGCCTCTCTTCCAATTTGTTCTAGCTCCAGTATTGCTCATAATACTGTAACCAGGACTATGATTTTTGTCTTTATTTCAGGTATCTGTGGAGGGAAAAGCAAATCCTGTATCCCTCCTACAGATGGCTTCTTCCAGTGGTCTCTGCATTCTTGTTCGGTTGCCCAGGCTTGTTGCCAGTGGACAGACCATCCCAAAGACCCTGTTGGACATCATGGCAGATGGTGCTGTGCTGAAAGTTGGGGTAGGATGCTGGGAGGATGCTTGCAAGTTACTTCATGATTACAGTCTTCCAGTCAAAGGAAGTGTGGATCTCCGATATTTAGCCATGAGACAGCGGTGAGTGTCTGAAGTCAGGCAGCTCTGTTTGAGGCATCACTGGAGTTGAAAAATATTTTTAAATATACATAAATATATATAAATGTAAATAATTTGCATATGCTGAATGATACCAGGCAGATAGGTCTGAAGTTCTGAGTGGTTTTAGAGGATGTACGTTGACAGCTGCATGCCAGGGGCATGTAAGTGGAACTGTTCAATTGCAGGATGTCTTGAAAAATAACTAAATAAACCAGCTCTAATTTTTGCTTTTAATGACAGTGCAGTAGATAATTACTAAATCTAGAAGGGACATTTTAGCAGAGGGGAGGGAGAGGGCCTTTAAAGCTGACTGGCACCTGTGTGCTGTTTGAATGTGCATTGTGTTCTGGAAGGTTCCGGGTGTATGAGGCCATCTGTATCAAAAACAGTGTCCAGAAGGAGTAGAGAAGTGATTGTGCCCCTGTACTCAGCACTGGTGAGGCCGCAGCTTGAGTACTGTGTTCAGTTTTGGGTGCTGCAGTATGAAAAAAACATTGAGGTGCTGCAGCAGGTCCAGAGAAAGGCAACAAGGCTGGTGAAGGGTCTGGAGAAAATGTCTTATGAGGAGTGTCTGAGGGACCTGGGGTTGTTTAGTCTAGAGAAGAGGAGGCTGAGCAGAGACTTTATTGCTCTCTACAACTACCTGAAGGGAGGTTGTAGTGAGTTGGGTGTTGGTCTCTTCTCCTAGGTAACTAGTGATAGGAGGAGAAGAAATGGGCTTAAGTTGTGCCAGGGAAGGTTTAGGTTGGATATTAAGAAAAATTTCTTTACTGAGAGAGTGGTGAGGCATTGGAACAGGCTACCCAGGGAGGTGGTGGAGTCACCATCCTTGGAGGTGTTCAGAAAACATGTAGATGTGGCACTTCAGGACTTCATGGTGTAGTGGTCATGGTAATGTTTAGTAGACAGTTGGACTTGATGATCTTGAAGGTCGTTTCTAACCTTAATGATTCTATGATTCTATGAATTTGCATGAGTGTATAGTTTTGGTTTTAATACATTTGTTTCACTTCTCTTTTAAACTGAAGGAAGGCTCTACTTCACAACTGCCTTAGCCTGAAGTCTTTAGCTGAAAAAGTCCTGAACTGCCCACTTGACAAGTCTCCTCATGTGCGTTGCAGCAACTGGGAGGCAGAAGAACTGACACAAGATCAGGTGTGTCTTCCACATCAACTGTGTTTTGGGACTAAAAGCAACCTTCTTAGTAGAGAAGAGGCATTACAACAGGGAGATTTGAGCCTTCTTCAAGTTCTGCCTTGTAGCCTTATGGATGACTTTGGTCTGAGGTTAATTTCAGACTCTGCCTGCATTTCCCTCTTTGAAAATAATTTTTCTGCTGTTTTCCCCTGGATTCTTGACCCTTGTTTTCCTTTAATCCTGAAAGATCTGTAAGGTGAGATCCCTTGAAAAAGTGTTTGTGCACCCAAAACCTCACTTTTTTATTATTTTTCTTTTCTCCAACCTGTACCAGTCAGTTCAATATTAGAGGGAGACCCTGGAGACTTTGATCACCGTCTTTAGACCATTTATGATTGCTCACTTTCTTTACAGTCATGCTGCAGACATCTACAAAATCAGTGACCAGTAGAGGGAGTGACAGGATAAATAACCACACTGAGTAGTCGTAGGCAGTCAAAAAGGAGTTTTTTGTTGCTTAGGGAGGGCTTGGTGGGGCAGGAGGGTGTTTAAGGCCTGGCCGATCTGAATTTCTTTCAGCCCCTTGCAGTTCCTGGGGGCATCCATGAGTATTTCAAGTCAGACTGACCCTAAAAATGAGGAGCGTGGTGACGTTATGAAAGTGTCACTCACTTGACAGAACTTTGCGTGAATTTCAAAAGGAAATAAATCCAGTTTCGGGCTTTACTGTAACAAGTCTTAAGGACTGATGTTTGGGAGTGTTTGCCGTTTGTCAGTCTCTCGATGTCTTTGTTTTTCTGCAGGTTCTCTACGCTGCTAGGGATGCCCAGGTCTCAGTGGCTCTGTTCCTCCATTTGCTGGGATTCACCAGCTTCCCTGCTACATCTGAAGGTGAAAACTCTGGCACTGCTTGGGAAAAAGCACTAAGTCAGTGCCGGGGCTTGGTGGATATCCCATTTAGAGGAGGAAGGAGTGGCAGCACTGGAGAGGAGAAGAGTGGAGAGGGACGCTCCCCACAGAAAACAAAGAATCGGAAATCTTCGGTGAATGGGCAGCCCTCTGGCAGTCAGCAAGTGAGAGACCCTCGGAGGCAGAAGAGAAAGCCTCTGGGCGTGGGATATTCTGCACGGTAAGCAGGTTTTACTCTTTGCCCTGCAGATGGAAAACTTTGAATGATGCCTCATGCTTTATTCGCTAAACAAAGTGGATTATATGAGCTCAGAAAGGAAACACAGGACCTAATAGTCAGGAGCCAGATCCTCTTTCTGTATTCTGCATTTCTCTCTAAATGGTATTGAAAGCAGGGGCAGCACTTGGATCTGTACTAGGTCGCGAGTAGCTTGAAGGGCTGTCTTCAGCTTAAGCTCTTCCTCCTTCTGTGGAGGCTTTAGCTGGAGAGCAGGTTCCCAGCAGAAGGCTGTTGGCTGTCCAGGTGGCATTTGCTGCCCAAGCAGCTGTGCCCTGTCTCCTCCAGGGAAAAGGTGGCAACTGCTTGTCCTTTCAGCAGGATCTGCCTCATGAACTGCTCTTTGTACTGTGCTGCCTCAGGCCACTGTGGCCACAGAGATGTCAGGGTACTGAGTAGAGCTGAAAGCTGAGGTTAGGAGGGGTGAGACACTATGTGAGGTGCCAGAAGACGCAGGAAGGACAGTCTGTGGCAGCATCAAAGCATCATTCTTCTGTGTTGGCCAGGGAGAGAGAGGGGAGGGAACGGTATTACTTTGGCCTTGCAGAGGCAGCTGTTGCTGGATTTGGGACCCTCATCCCACATGCAATTTTGTAGAGCAAGTCCTAAATTCTTGCAGCCTTTTGCCAATGAGAGTTCAGTTGTTTTTAAATTAAAGCAAGTTGGGGAAGTCACTTTAAGCTCAAAGCAGTGGAAGATGTGGAGAGCTAGTATGTTTGGTTTTGTTTGGATACAAGCTAATAAAATTTATCACTGGATGTAGGATCTAAAATTGTCTGTAATTACCATTTGGAAAGAAAGCCAGTCATTTTAGTATTTGTTTTCTCCTTTCCAAGTTTATTGGATTGGCAATGGAGACATTTTAATGTAGTCAATAATATTGATTTCATTAGCAGTCATTAATGGTATTGTGTTGTACACAGCAAGTCCCTCTGGATTTTATTTTATTTTTATTTTTTTTTCGGTAGGAGCCTGTGTCATACAAAACAGAAGGACTGCACCTCATGGGAGGATTAAAATTTAAACAAAATTGCATTCCAAGCTACACTGAGATCTCCATGTTTGTTTATTTATTTATTGTTTTTAACCACGCTTGACTTCATGAGAGATACACAGACTCACTGGTTTTTTACAGGTATCTCCAGCAGCATGGCTCTGGTCTGCCATAAGATGGGATGTGATTTTAGAAGCCCATTTCCACTCTTCCGTTCTCTAAGCCTATTTACTTTCACTATTTATTCATTTAGAGTTGGCAAGAACTCAAATCAGCTCAATTGCTGATGCTCAGTGTAAGGAGACCTCCTGTATCATTATTGGGGGTTTTGTGTTTCCCCCCCTATGGAAATCAGAAGAAATCCTTCTGTCAGATTCCATAGCCTGTCAATCAACCTTTTTAGCTGGTAGAGCTCTGCTGAGTACTTATTTATATATGACCTCACTGGTGAGAAGGAAGGAAACTTTTCCACAATGTATTGTGATGTGTCTCTGTCCTTGGCCAGTTCCTCCCAGGTGCCCCCTGAGCCCAGCCCGCTCCCTTCTTCAGTTTTGTTTGAAGGAGGTTGGCAGAGTGAGGAAACGTCTTCTGCAAAGCAGAGCTGTTCCACACACTTCTGCAAACCACCGGCAACCGCTTGAGCAGGGCTTTCTGCCACGGGCTAGGGTTAGGTGCCTGCTTTTCAGAGAGCCTCAGCTCAGCTTTGTTATTCACATGGACTTGTGTGTTTGCATTCCCAGTGCCACAAGAGCCTTTTTGGAGCATTTCTCTTGGATGAAGGAAGTAATTGCTGTTCATGCTCAGTTTTAGATAAGTCATCTTCATGAAATGCTACAATACAGGCTTAGGCAGCTGATCCTTGAAAATGCCTTGCCTGTAATTTGGCACTGCCTTTTAGATTACTCTTAGTTTATTGTCCTTCTTGACTTAGTTCTCTTTTGTTTTCTAATGTAACTTCTTCTTTTTATTGTTTTTGGAAAATGCTGTCTTCATTGATGGCATCTCTTGAAAACTGGGATTGAGGGTTACCATTCTTTTGGCAGCAGGAGAACAAAGATACCTTATAGTCTTTTGGTGAACCTCAGGTAAGATTTTAGATGTGCTGCTTCCTTTAGCAGCAGCCTGTGCAGTGCTCATCAGCCTTAGGTGTATGTTTAGGGGCACTCCTGTGATTTAGAGGAGGCTACATGAAATGCCATGTGGAATCCATGGCAGTAGAGAGCTCTGCTTTTTTGGCATGCTGTTATAGTACCTGTAACGTTGCCCTTGTTTCCTAGAAAATCTCCACTGTACGACAACTGCTTCCTGCACGCACCAGATGGACAGCCCCTGTGCACTTGTGATCGCAAGAAGGCTCAGTGGTATCTGGACAAGGGGATTGGAGGTGAGCATATCAATTTTCCTCTTGGTATTTCAAATAAAACTACTTTTTTTTTTTTTTTTTTTTTTAAAGAATCCCTTGTTTCTTAGATAATTGAGCATGAATTTTTTGACTCCTTTCTTGCTGGAAATACTGTTAGGGATTCACTAGGATGTATTCTATGTTTTATCATCCTTATTTTAGCTTTCAAATACGGATTTGTCTTGAATATTTTCTGTTTGCCTTTACCCTTTCAGAGCTCGTTAGCACAGACCCATTTGTTGTGAAGCTGCGGTTTGAGCCTTCAGGCCGTCCCGAGTCTCAAGTTGATTATTATCTGACAGTCAAAGAGAACCTGTGTGTTGTGTGTGGCAAGCGCGAGTCCTATATCCGGTGAGTTGTTTAGGGGGATTGGAATAAAATGCATCTTTTAAAACAGGACTGAGGTCAGCATCTCGTTTGGTATCCAGAGGCTTGGTTAGTGGCCTGAAGTGTCTTTGTTATTCACATCCTGGCTGGGCTATCCCTGTTTGAATGCTCAGTAGTATTATATGTCTGGGTAAGTTTGACACTGAACGAGCCAGTTTTCCTCATCTTACAGAGGCAGGAGGCATTAGTCCTTGGAGCGAACAAAGCGTATGGAACATGTATGTGCTGCAGCTTTGAGTGACAGGGGGCAGCAGTATGCCAGCACACACTGTTCTGATGGCATCCCCTTCTGCAAACAGCCATACTAGTCCTTCCACTATTCAATCCTTATATTTTTGAGATATTTAGGTGAAGCCCATGAGGTCATAAATGGTGAGATTTTTTTTTCTGTTACTGATTAGTTGAGAGATTTGCTTCTCATAGTGCATTGCACGTTTTTTTTGGCAGTGCTTGTTGGTTGGGGTTTTTTGTGTGGTTTTCTGTTTGTGTGGTTGGGTTTTTTGGGGATTGTTTTATTGTTTTGTTTTGTTTTCCTCAGTATAAATCACTTTTTTTTCCTTTTTTTTTATTTTTTATTTGAAAGTGATTAATTTTGGGGGGAGGGGTTGTGGGGGAGAAGAGGAAAAAATAGATGCAGAAAACCTGTGGAGAGAAGTACAAATAAAAAGAAGATGCAGAACCTGTTGCTACACTGAGGGTCCTGACTGTGGTGACCTTTGTTTTCCTGTACTTTTACTATTAATTGACCCTTTGTGGGCCAGGAAGAGGAGGTAGTGGAGAGTAGCAGCTCCAGGCAAATCTAGTAAGCTGTCATGTTTGTCTTCCCTAGGAAGAATATTGTTCCTCACGAATACCGAAAACACTTCCCCATCCAGATGAAGGACCATAACTCCCATGATGTGCTCCTGCTCTGCACGTCCTGCCATGCCATCTCCAATTACTATGACAGCCATCTCAAGCAACAGCTGGCTGAAGAGTTTGGAGCCCCCATCGGCTCCGAGGAAGGTGTTCGGCTGCTGGAGGACCCTCTGCGCAGGCAAGTGCGCTCAGGGGCTAGAGCCCTGCTGAATGCAGACAGTCTGCCTGACCCCCGAAGGGCAGAACTTCTGCAGAGCATCAAGGACTTCTTTAACACAGAGACAGTCACCCCAGAGATGCTCCAGGAAGCAGCTGGTCTGGAAACCAGGTACAACAAGCCCATCAGTAGATGTACCATTAGTCATTTATGTTGGCACGGAAGTTCAACAAGAAGTTGTCTACGTGCAGAGCCTTGAGTAAAAATTACTGCAGCAAAATAAAAGAAAATCCAGCAGGATTTGCAGAGTTGAGGATCACATGCGCTGACTTCCCTCCCCATCCCCAAAGCTTTTTTAAGTAAAAGACAGAACCCATTGCTGGTCTCTTTGGGATATTGATGTATCTTTCCTAAAATAATGGTCAAGGAGTGTCTGAATTTGACACCTAGCAAGGTGTTGATCAGCACAGGAAAAATGAGCCTCCAAAAGCATAACTATCACTTGTGTAAGCCTGCAGAGCCTGGATTTATAGTACTTCAGTACATTTAACTAGAAAGCAAGGATAGCAAGAAGGTAATTGTGCTATAGCCTGAAGGCTCTAAGCAGACAAGCGCACTCTGCTTTTCTTAATGTGTTTTTGGTTTTGTTTACCCTCTTCTTCCATCAACCCAGCAGTGGTCTGTGAACTGCAGGTCTTGTTTCTTCCCCTCTTTCCCTTTCTCTTCCAGTAGTCCTCTTCCATTGCTTTCTGTCTTCCTCTCCGTTATTTTACAGTTCTTTTGAAGGACAGACTGGGGAGGGAGACTGAACAACAGTCGTTTCCGAACTCTCCTCTCCTCCTTGTCAAAGATGCCCTAAATATATTTTCTTAACTAATATCTGTTCTCTGTCTGCATGAAGTCAGTATTTTCTCCTTGTTATGCTCACTGTTGTTTGTAATGTGCCAATGTGATAACTCAGAACCTATCCAGGCAGGGAATTCAGTGGTGGGACCAGGGCTCAGGAATGTCATATGGTTCTTGCTGTAAGAAATTTGCCAGTCTGTCTCTTGAGGAGCTTGTAATGGACCTTGAGAGCTTTGTTTAGCATTGCTGTAAAAGAACACTTTCTCAGCTCAAAGAAATGAGTTTCCCAGTGTAACTTTGTTCCAGAAAGCAGTCTGGCATTGCAGCAAAGCTTAAAACTCTCCCTCTTGGTTAGCTTGCCATGTGTCTGTTATTAAACTCTGCAGCTGAAAGTATCTTCAGTGGCTTGTTGTTCATTGCAGACACGGCTGGAGTCTGACAGTGGGCTTGTGTGAGAATGAACTCTGCTTGTGTCCTGGCAGGATCTGCAATGAGAGCTACATGCCACATGGACTGAAGGTGGTGCAGTGTTTTGCTAAAGGAGGCCTGCGTTCCCTTATGCAGTTGGAGAGACGCTGGCGGCAGCATTTCTTGGACAGCATGAAGCCCAAGCACCTTCCAGAGCAGTGGTCAGTGGATCATAACCACACAAAGCTGATCCGAAAGTATGGGGAGGATCTTCAGATGGAGCTGTCGTGAAACTAACTTCCTGGACTCTAGATAGTGTAATGGACATGTCTAACTGATGATGAAAGGACTGGTTTTATTTCTCTGTCTTCACTAACATCTGGGCCTGGGTTTGCAAACCCAGGCCAGCAGTAGATCTGCCACGTTTGGCTTTTTAGAGTTAAATTCATTGACTTGAATTTTCAGGTGGTTTGGAATTTTTAATCTAGTCCATCACTGACTAGTACAGTACAAGAGTGATACACTAAGGGAACTTGTGTTCTCAAAGTTATTATGGAGAGTTATTTTCTACCCCCCCAGATGTCTGATCCCTCCAGCCTATTTCTCTCTTAACACAGAGCACAATACATGTACATTTCCGGGTTTTCTGACAAACATATCTGTGCCCTTGGCTGCACTTTGAGAGTCTCCTGATAAAAGTCTTTGTCTGCTTTTAGTGCAGTTGTACTCGCACGAGTTCTCTTCAGAGAGTACTTCCTGCCAGAGAGAGATTCCTTGTTTGGAAGGGGCAAAGAAACCTTTTTTTGCAGGTTCTGAGCTGTATCAGCATTGCAGATAGGCCTCAGTGAGCTTCCTCCTGTCAGATGCCTGATGAGAAGCAACACTTTTTGACTCTGACAGTATGGAAACACCCATGTCAAGACTTTTCTTAAACAGCTTCTAGCAACACACAGTATATAAAAAAAAGTTCTTTCCTAATTCCACTTGTTTATCATGAATAGCTCTTGACGGGAGCCTTTTTGTATCAGACTGAAATGAGGTCAGGTGTCTTAAAAGAGGGGAAACATATTTCATTTAAAGACCTGCATCTTTTAAGAGGTAGACCACGTGTGGCAGAAAAACGGAAAATCTGGTGTTCTGTTCCTGGATTTGACATGTGTGGTGGTAAGCAGGTCATAGTCTCTCCATGCCTGTTTCCCTGTCTCTAAAATGGGACTAATAATACTTAACTATCTCACAAGGGTGTTGTGAGGCTTAATTAACTCATGTTTTTGTAAAATGCTTTGAAAATAGAAACTAGTGTGTGCTAATTATTACTGTTGTTTTTTAAAATGTACTGCTGTCTGACTTCCTTAAATATTCATGTTTTTTGCCTGGTGCTAGACTTTAGTTTAATATAACTTTTCAGAAATACGTAACCCTTTCTGTGAAATCTCTGTCGATGGTTTTGATTGGATGATAAAGAGTGTCCTTCTGAACGATGAAGCTATGCTCAACTTTTACAGATCTCTGTAAAGAAGTTTCAGTAAAACCCTTACCATACTTCACACTACTACATATGGCACAGTTGACCTGTATTTTATTATAACATTTGGTCAGAATCCTGGACCTGCTGTGACTGTGGCTGAAACTCCTTATCAGCTAATTCAAGAAATTTCACAGGCCAGGGGTGAAAAACCTGTTTGTAGCAGAGACTGAGATAAGTAAGAGCCGTGGAGAAATGGTACATTAATGCCATCCTGGAGGAGCTGCAGTAGCAGCCCAAGCACAAGGAATTGAAGATTCACGGTAAGTACTACTTATCACAAAGCTGCAAATGAGACCATTTTCATTATAAGAGCAATTTTATTCCTTTCCTGTACCACTGACAGGTCTTAACAAAAACTGATCTAGCCAAATGTGTTCTGTCTCTGTGCTCATTCAGACAGCTGATTACAATCTCAGCAAGAACCTCCTGTCTACAGCAGCAGCTTGAATAGAACTGTTTTTCTCCAAAGCATTTTGAGCATGTGTTCAGATAGTACTATCTGCTGTCTTCAGTGCCATCTGATCAGGGTGATGAGGGCTCTTTTCATGGCTCAGAAACAACTTCTCAACAACCAGGAGTACTTCCTGAGTCCATCTCAAGTCTTCGTTGTGCTTTGTTTTTTCTCCCTTTGTTCTGATGCAGGAACTCCTGATAAAGCTGTCCGTGTTTAATGGAACCAATGGGCTGACCACAGGGCTGCTGTCTTTTCTGGTTTTTTAGGCAAGAAGATGATGTTGAGACAGGAAATGTCCCCCTAAATTCAAGGGAGTCAATGGTATCATTGAAGAATTTTGTGGGTTTTGATTTTCCAAATCACTTGTTCAGAAATCAAAATTTGCAAGGAAAACTTCATAAATATTTTCTTAACTTAAAATTCTTTATTGTTTGTAAGATATCCTTAACTGGCATCATTTAAGTCAACCTGAAAGAGGAGGGGAAGCGATATCGTTATTGTGCAGAAATAGATTATTTTTACATGATTATGATTTCAAATTTTCTGCCGGTGTGTAGCTAAAACTTCCTTGTATCTCTTCATCACTAATTGTTGCATTCAGTAAAAATTAGCTTTTACCAGACTTGCCACTATTGAAGCTCTTTTTTAACTTTTTTGTGTCTGCTTTTTCTCTTCTTTCCCTCTGTCTCACCCTGTCCTTAAGAGTCAGTCATTCCTTACAGTAACACCTGGACCTCACCTTCTGAGTCTCCCTTTCCAGTGCCTTCCGTCTGTCTGTCAGAGATCGGCCATGGCAGAGCCCGTGCTGGCAGCAGTAGTGTACTTCTAACCAATACAATAGCAACTTTGCTCAGGTATAGTTGAATTGATGTTCTGAGGCTCTCGGTGGCTTCAGGTGCTGTCCTTGGCCTGACTGTGTTGGTCAGTCATGATGGCTACAGAGCTACATTTTAAAAAATTTTTAGGTTTTGCTGAACCCGAGTATTCCTCTAGGTTGCCCCAAGTATCTGACCTACACTAGGACCTTTCTGCACTAGACCACGCACATCCATTTTGTCTGCAGAGGGAGAGAGTTGCCAGCCTCTCCGTGCGGGCTGGCTTTTACAACATGGGATTTTTTTTTTTTCTGTCACCTGTCATTTACATTTGAAGTTTGCCCAGGGTACACTGACAGAGATGGGGGAGAGAAATTTCCCCTTTTACCTGGCACTTGATGCCAGCTGCCTCAAACTCATTCTTGCAGGTCACTGAGGAGCACACTCCAGCTGCTGAGGTACCCAGAACTGTCTTGGTTTATGAATTCCTTGCAGAACTTGCCTTCATCCTTTTTGTTTCACGTGTTTTGGCTATGTGAAATGGATGTGCTTTTCTAAGAATATGGCTGGGTACATATTTCCAGAGACACCCCTCCGGAGTGGGAGTACCAACAGCCCCTGTGGGTGGTTAGCATACCTTCCCCCAAGGGCTACACGCCGATTTCTGTCTTCCCAAACACTACAGTTTGCCTATTTCTTGGCTTTGCAGTAACCTCAACATTACTGCAGGGTGCAGGAATTACTAGCTGAGCAGTACTTTTGATAGTCTGGCAGTGGAGGTGCAGTAAGTGCTGCATTTCTGAGCAGACCATACATGACATGTTAACTGCGCTGCTGACAGACTTGGCGTCTGCAGTGTCTTGTTTCCCTCCTTTGACAGTCCTTAAAGGTCCCAGCTGTCACATCCGTGACTGACAGGACTGAAGACAACATACCTCCCTGGGCTTCTTCCATTTTTCTCTGGTATTCACTAATGGCAGGGATGGGAAGCTATTTCCTGTTGCATTTCTATTGCTCTGCCTCCCTAGGGACGATCTGAACTCTGCACTATCTGTTACTGTTTTTTGTTGGGGTTTTTTTTGTTTGGTTGGGGGTTTTTTTGTTTCTTTCCATTGAAGGCAGTGTTGTTAGCCTTGAGAAGTACCTCCTTGCCCTGGCCCTGTGCCTAAATGCCTTTGAGGAACTGGGCCTTTTGCACATGGAGCGGGAACCTCTAAAAAGGAGTGACCAGGAGTCATCTCCAGTGCTCAGTGTTCTGTACTGATTTAGAGGGACCTCCAGTCTGAACCAATAGGTCAGTTCCCATTGCTGCTCCTTGATTTCGTCCCTTCCTCAGGACTCCACAGTAGTCCAGACCTATACCGCTGCCTTCGTTCCCACAGATTGACATAAACTGTCGTCACCTTGATGCCCTTTGGGAATAAGGGCCATTTTAAAGTCCTTTCACTATTACACAGTGCTGTGTTATTGGCAAAAGGGCTTTTCCCCACCCTCAGGGGTACATTGTTCTGGAGAAGTGGGGAGGCAGTTGGAGCTAAGGACAAAGACAACATATCCAGCTTGCACTGCGAGTTATTACTAAGGGAAACACAGTGTGCCCTGCATCAAAGGAGTTCTGTTAAATGCCTCTACAGGGAGAAAGGGTAACGCAAGAGCACCAACATGGTTAAGCTTAGTAAGGGGAAAAAGAACCAAAAAGCCAAATAAACATGCATGGAACATCATCTCCCATGTTCAAAGCAGATTCCTCTCACTGTGAATTCCACCATGAAGAGGAGGCAGCTGTGGTGAGGATTTTCTGCACCAAGGTTAGTGCTGCATCCTCTCTTTCCACTTAACTGTCATGGTGCTTGTTTCTGTCTTGAATTAACCAGCATGGTACTACCACTACCTGGGGTCTTAGTGGTGCTGGTCACCGGGAAACAACAAAACCTTTTATTATTTTCCTTTGCAAGCTATTCGGTAAGTTCAGTTTCTGAGATGGGGGGGGAGTAAAGAGAACTGGAAAAAAGGGGATGAAGGCTTTTACTGTAAAATAGAGATGTCATCTTCAGATAACAAGAAACCATTTCCTTGTACAGGAAAAACTCCAGCTTCAGCTATAGGTGGTATGAAATATGGCTTCTATCTTTGCTTAAAAAATGGAAAGATTGTGCAGTGGTTAAGGAGCAAGTAAGAGAAGAAATTTATATCTCTCAGCCCAAATGTTACAAGCCTGGAAAGAAGGTACTAGGCAGCTGTCAGAAATGCAGGCTTCAGAGAAAAAACTGCCTGTCCAAACTCGCTCCACAAAAACCTGCTGCTCTACGAAGCTGTTTTGCATTGTAGTGTGCTCTGTAGGGATCTGACACCTATCTGTTTCACATTGATTAACAGCAAGTCCTTTCCAAGTGGTTGTCCTTTGAAAAATGCCAAAGAGTACTTTGCATCAGCTGAGATCTGCCAGTTGTTCTTCCTTTTTTCCTCTGCCCTGTCTCTCTTCAGGACTTTTAGCCATAAATAAAAGCAGGGAGACTGACAGCTAGTGGCATGTGAAAATGAGAGTGGGACCCCCTTTCAGTGCACTATGAGTAAAAAAAAAAAATAAATCATTATCCCTACTTGTCTAGCAAGGGCTATGGAGAGCCCAAATCTGAACTGTGTGTGTACAGTTTTATGTCAGATTTTTGCTATTCTGATAATGTTTTCCATATGTTTTAAAAGCGTTACACCCTCTTCTTTCCCCCTCTGATAGATGGGTAGTGATACTAAATGTTGTTCAGCTGCATATCTCAAAGCACTGTGAGCTTCAAGACCAGCTCCATTTTACAGATATTTTGCCTGCACTAGAAGAAGAATAGGTCCAAGCAGTAAAATGGGAACTTAAGAAATCCTTACAGAGACCTGGAAAATACCAGAGTAGAATGCCCATCTCTTGATAAATTGATATGGGGAAGAAAACTGCCCTCAAGTGAACGTTCTGTGCACGATAGCCAGCAGTGCTGAGTATTAGACCCTTAAGAATGCCCAAGTACATTTTTTTTTTTTTCATTTTTTTTCTCCCCTGCCTTGTAAATGGACATTAGAACTCTTAATGCCACTGAGCTCTGGCCCCTTTAGCTCCATGACCTCAGTTCTGCTCCACTGTTTCAAGGTTTCCAGTGTGTATTGAAATACTGGAGGGTGCTCTTGCTGCCAGTGGTGTGGAAGTCCTGCTACAGCTTTGGACAATGAAGCCAGGAGGTGGGGTAAGTACAGGTAAATAGATGTAAGAGTTAAAAATGGTGGGTTATCTTTATTTCACTCAGTTGGAATAATCACCATTTAAAACCAGAAAGACTCAATGCTAGCCATCATCATCATCCTTTAATCGGATGTGTTGCACCATCAGCTGTGGCTAGTTGGTGAGTCCCTATCAAAAGCTTATTTCATGACAGGCTGAAGCAGGGGACAAGGAAGAGAAATTGCCATAGCTCACAGGTTTGCACTGGGTAATGACCTCAACCATCTCTCAGCTTGCCTTGCCATATCTTTGGAAGGAAAGGAGCTGACAGAAGCTTGGATGGGTCCTTGTCCTCCTCATGACCCCTTTTGCTCAGGACCTGCCACTCTAGAAGGTGAGACTTGTGCTCTGCAAGAGACACCAGCATGGAAATGTGTCTTCTGAGCAATGCCCAGAAGAATTGAGTTTGTCTAGTTCAGAGATTATAAAGAACTCAGGTTACAAGGAGATAGACAAGAAAAATATTCTGGTGAAGAGGAGGGAGACTTGAGGTCTGCCTTCTAGTCTAGCCAGGACCAGGAGGTTATGGACTTAAATGTCAATGAAGGAAATTTGGGCTAGTCACGAAGAAATCTTTCCTTATGGTATGCACTGCTTCCTGACACAGGTCACATTGCTTCCTTACAAGCGCACTGACTGGCTCCCCAGCTGCAAACCATCTGTGCTGCCCACTGACAAACCTGGAGGTGATAAAAACAGAAATATTTTAGCTAACCCTGTCCATGGGCATTCTGCTCCCATCTGCGTTATGTGCCCTTCAGTCACCTGCTGCCAAGACTGACATGCAGCGCTTCTCTCTGAACTGCTTTAATTAATGTGTGCCTGCTCTGGATTTTTATAGCTCTTAAAAAGTAGCTGTGAGTGGTATCTCATATCAGAGGGAGGTTTTATATCATGCTGTGAAGCTTGCCGTTGCTACTGCTGAGGAGGTGACCTTGGCACGTGTTCCCTCCCCTTTGCTCCTTGCACGACGTGTTAGCACCACGCTTTGTTCTTCCAGCCAAAAGCTTCAAAAAAAGGACACACGAGCCAAATGTGGATTTTTTTTTTTTTAAATGCAATTTAGTAGCCTTCCAAAAATCTCTGCTCACTTAAGAAACACACAAACAGACCTCTGGACCTACACAAATTTTCTTAAGTGCTCATTTTTTAAAATCTCAGAACTTCACTTAGGGGAGACAATGGAGTCAGTAACCTCACCAGCTTTATTTGTCTATCAAATCCCTGTGAGATTGTTTTGGGAATTTTTTGGTGGTTTTGTTGTGTTTTTCTTTTTTCCTGGCAAGTTAAATAGAACTGTGGTACAAAGAAACAAATCATGCTGGAATCAAGATGAGCAATACATGCCAGTAAAAACAGCATGATTTTTCTCCCTTCTGTCCTTAGAGGACTATACTTGTATCCTGAACAAAGATGAAGGGGGAAGAAGTCTGGAAAATACAATTAACTTGAAGGGGGTTCCAAAAGCCATGGGGTGCTGTGTGTTAGACACTCTGCAAAAAAAATACCCTAAATGATCCAGGAGGGCAAGGACAGGGTTGTAGGAGTTGTTGTGTTGGACTGAGGCCAAAGTCTAGTTAGTTTGAGACAATTTCTCTGACCTTCGTAGTCAGTAGTGAGAGCTTGGTTCTCCCTAGATAATTGGTTTTTTTCACATTTCATATTTTCAGGGTGAAAACTAGTTGATATTTCTTGTGGTACTTTGAGAAGAGCTAGGCAGAATTTATCTAGAAAGTCTCCTATCACCAAGACACGTGGCAGTTGCTTGCCTTGCTGGGGCTGAGCTGTATGGTCAGCAGGATTTAATTTCACCTCTCTCTCTCTAAATACCTGGCAGTGAGTAGACTCTCAATGAGTCTCCTGTCTGAAAAATGTCAGCTGAAGTGGCTGCATGTGTTTCTAGCAATATGAATTCCCAAACTGCATTTAGGGTTTGAAGAGGAGGGAAGAAGACCCTGATTGATTCCACACTGCTTCAGTTTGCTTCAGAAAGTCTCCAGCGCACAGGGACTGTTGGTTAGTTAACAGAGCCTTTTACAAGGAAGAACTTCCCATGTGGTCTTCACACGGATTGGTCTTTGAAGTACTCTATCCTCTAGCTGGCTCTTCATTTCTTTTAAGGATGGGAGATGCAGGGCAGGTAACAGCAAACAGAGTAAGAGCATCTGTGGAATGGAGCATTGGTGTTCTGGCAGATTTGGGGGTAAGCTACATGAGCTATTTTGCATGATTTAATCCCAAAGACTTTAATGCTCTAGGTGTGCTGGTTTGATAAGGCAAAATGGCCTTCTCCACCCTCCTTCCTATACTTGTCAGTGGATTGTGGTGATAGTGACATAAAAAGATGTTGGAGAACAGTGTCAGAGACACGTAACCTGACTTCCTAATTACAAATGTGTGGCAAAGGAGTAGGAACTCCCTCTACTCGTGTGTGCTAGCCTTGCTGCCCTGCATATTTGATGGAGAGGAGACAAAGAAGGAAATCAAGTTGGGTTTTGTGGTCCTTATTGCCCCTGCTGAAACTGCCTGCCCATCAACAGCTGCACTGTGCAAACAAAACCCTTGTAAGGTAACGTGACGATGAGCCAGTTGGAGAGACGGACAGTGGTGGCAAGGAAACAGTTGAGTGGGTATCATCTGTTCAGGCTTGAGGAACACCATGTCTGTCCCTTCAGCAGTGAAGTACTTAAATGTCAGTGGTCATTACTAGCTATGCCTATTAATGCCCACTGAGATGCATGAAGTGACCTATTTTCTACTCTTCCCACAGACAGAAGAGGACCCTCTGGATGCATCTGTCTTTGTCATGATAGCCAGAAATTTAGACCTTACTTACATGGCATTATTTATTATTTTGATTGGGGGTGGCTTTTTGGATGGTCTTTTTGTTTATCTAACTGAAATTTGATCTGATGCTGTTCAAGGAGGGTGCAAAGGTCTGTTATGTGGTTATAGCTCATTCCCCGGGTCAGGCAGTGCTATAAACACCTCAAATCCAGCAGCTGTGACCATCCTGAGGGAGCTGCACTGGTTTAATGCTGTCAGTATATTAAAGCAGTATTGCTTGTGTATCAGCAAGCTCCCCTTTCTTTTAACAGTGAAAACATGTAGTGAGTAAATTACATTTTCTCTGACAACAGAGAATAAAAGGCATTAAATGTGTGTGTCCCCACCTCAGGCTCCTGGCTAGGTGCATTTATGTGCTGCTGGCAGCCTGGGCCCCTGCTGTGACCCAGCACATTTGCACAAAGGAGCCTGCTGAGGAATTGGGCACTAGAGTATCACTGAACCGAGGTGGGAGGTTGTCGCAGCACCGGGGGTCAGCCTGCCTCAGGAGCAAAGCAGTAAGAGGCAGTCCTGGGCAATGGAGCTCCTCTACTTCTCACTTCTCACAATTTCACCTTTTGCTCCTGTTCCCTGTTAATTTCCCATCAAGGAGACCCAAAACACATACGATGAATGTAGGAAATGGGTCACTGCTCCTTCAGCCAGCTCCCATGGGGAAGCCTGTTCTTGGCATTTCTAAAACTTCAAGTCCCTCGAAAGGTCTGCTGGTAACCCAAGTAGCAGAGCTCATACTTTAGCAGGTGGCTTGGTGGCAGGGCATTGCACCTCAACTGCCATGTAGCTGGAAATGGTGTAACAGTGCTGGAAAAAATGGTTCCTAAATGGAGCAAAATACCTGGGGGGGACGGACGATGGACAGACAGAGTGAGATGGGGATATTTTAAGAAGATCAAGCTCCTGAACAGGATTTTCAGAGACACAGCTGATTGGTCCTCAGAGAGTGAAGAAAAGTGCTTTCCTTAAGGTGTGTCTGTCTCTCCCACTTCTTCTTTTCTGACCTCCCCTGCCATCCATAGACTATATTCTGAATCTCACTCAAAGCTGTGAACTCCTGACTTGAGTAAATCCACAGCAAACATGACATATGGGCAGAGGTCAAGAAATTACGAAATCATCAGAGGCACAAAATCAGAAGTACCTGCAAACCTTTCTAAATCTTGATGCGCTGGCTGCAGTTCATTTATTGACTTCTGCTCAGTCGGGGGCAAAAAAATGGGATGAATGTGTTCAGTCTGCCTCAATTCAGTCCATGGAAGGCAGTGCCAAGTCGCTGGTTCCAATGTGAAATAAATGCATCTGAGCCAAAAATGAACAGCAAGTTTTGTTATTTATACTGTAGTGACTGGTGGCCTAACTATGTATGGAAATTTGGGTGAGCCCCAGTTCATGATGAATGGGCAATGACCTAATGGTCTGATGTCATCACAAATCATTTCTGTTGCAGATGATTTAAAACAACTTCAGATTTAGAGGGATATGGTGCTAGTTGCACTCCAGATAACAAACACATCTTCTGTTGTCCTTATTCCTCTCCTGTGGTTCTCCAGATTCACCCAGCCTTAGTTTTGTTCTGCCTCACCTGCAGTAAGAACAATCCAGATTCTGTTCTTTCTTACCATACACCTAATGTTCGCTTGCTTTGGAAATTGGACTCTTTCCTCTTTCCAGCAGGCTTGTCCCAAAGCAGCCAGGGCACTGCTGAGTGTGCCCATGAGAGGAACATCCTCCTGGCTTTTCCTTGTGGTACATGGGATACCTGGCCAAGGAACTCCTGGCTTTCCCCACAATAGCTACTCTGACCAGCACTCTCATTGCGCCTCCCTCTGAGACTTCAGGAAGTTCCAGATTAATCAGATATTTTTCATTGTGATTCCCATTTTTCCCAGCTTTACTGGCTCAGACCTTTAATTTCCCACTTCCTCACATCACAGAAGGCTGCCAACCTGTGCTATTTAATGACAGGGCCAGTTTTTCGCTAGTGCGCAGAAAGTGCTTCCTTCACTGTTGATGACACTCTCATGTTGCTTATTCTTTGCTCTGTTTTTCTGATCCAGGCCTTAATGAAGAACCTGAAAGAGGAGAAGGCAGGAGGAGGGACATGGTGAGAAGTCGAACATTTACTTCTCCTTGCCCATTAGGAATTGGGGATTTTCTTTCCTGAGTGTGGTGATTGCACTCTTGTTCTGCAAATCTGTATCCTTCTCCATCTGCTTATTTTCACTTGGCCTGTCTTCCCCTGCCATGTTCCACTCCCTCCTCACTGCTCTCCTGACTCTGGGGCACATACAACCTGATGAAGAAAACCTGTGTATTTCTGACAGTGTCTCATCTCTGTTCTGTAGGGGAACGCACAGGATGGATTTGTCCCATAGTCATCATATCATTTTGTGCGTCATCACTGTGTGAGCTGGTCGCATATTGGCAAAGGCCACCTCCAGGTTCAGGTGAACGCTAAGGCTACAAGGGCAGTGGTGAGATAATGGCCACACGAGTCCATGCTTGTTTCAGTCATGGGGCAGCCTTTAAGTTGGTTTCATTTGATGCTTTTAAATCAATTTAAGACATAGCTCAAAATAAGAGCCTTGAACCCACTTAAATTATCTTTTAAGCTGCTGTGGAAAAAGTGGTATTCAGCCTACTCTGGAGGAGCAAAATCAAATGAACAGAAGCTGATACAGCTGCACTGCAGCATGTCACTGGCCATGTGTGAGGAGTGCCTAGCAGCTGTCACCAGCCTGCCCTCCAGTTCTCGTTTTCCGCTTGGTGGGCCATTTGCAGTGATGTGTCCTCAGAGACAGGCAGCTAAAGCCAGGGCAATTCTTGGGACACCATGCAAAGTCCATCTGAAGTGCCACTGGAACAGACAAAAAACATTTTAGGATGCTCCTGACAGAGCACCTGACTGGGAGCTGCTGAGAAGGGACCCTTTACTTAGATTTACTTAGATTTACTTTAATAGTGATGAACAAAATGACCTCCACCACTTTCGCATAGGAGTGGGGGATGGGAATTGTGAGGTAAGAAATTACACTATTAAAAAAATTACCCCTCATTTTTGCTCATAATTGTCTCCAGCACCTGAACGTGGGTGGAGATAACAAGACCCTAAAGAACTGCTGCCCCTGTCCTTCAAAAGGATCCACTGCTCCATGCCAGGGGCTTACCCTGCTCCACCCTGGGGACGTGGGCTTCACCTGCCCAAAGTGGACAGCACTCAGTGATGCTGACCCTGTCCCCCAGGTTGCTCCCAGGGGCCTGCCTCTGTTAATGAGATACCTTTCACCTGGCAGAATCTTTTCAAATAAATTCTTTTCATTTGTTTATATGTCATTAAAGGGAACATTTGCCTATTTGAGGGCTGATCTCTCAGTGAAAAGAGAGACAGGAAGCCTAGATTTTCAGCCTGGCTCTTGCATGTTGTATTGCAGTAATACACAGTCCTCCAATTCATCACAGTGCAGTTTCCATCTCTTTGGATCTGTAAAGAGCCAAGCCTGAGAGGGTTCACAATAAACTTATGCATGGGATATGATGAGTGGACTAAAATATAAAGATAGGTCTACCTATGGATGAAACATGTCACCCTCACTGGTACAGATGATTGAGCTTCTCCTTTCCAGCAAGTTAAAGTCACAGAATCATAGAATGGTGGGGGTTGGAAGGGACCTCTGGAGATCAAGTCCAACCTCCCTGCCAGAGCAGGATCACCTAGGGCAAGTTCATGGGAAAGGTGCAGGTATGCTCCCAAACCAGAGGGACTCATGGGTGCTGACACCTCACATTTGACCATCTTTCCACATCCTTGCTCACAGAGGAAAACTTTGGCTCCTTGAAATTTCTTTTCTGCCTTCACATCTGACCCCTGCCTCTCCACTGAGTGAAACCATACCCTCTTCTGTCCCAAATCCAAACCCCTGCAATGCCCTGATAAATTTATATCTGGCAGGCCCAGTTTTAGTGTATTAGCTTCTCTGCAAGAAAAAAAACCTGAAAAGAAGGGGAGAGAAGATGGCTTTCTGATTTACAGAGGCTTTTATTGTAAAGCACCTCAAAAAAGACAATTTGTAAGTGTAGTTTCTGAGAAACAGAACGAACCTCCTTTCCCATTCACTGGAAATGTCCATATTTCTTTTTTTCTCCATCTCTTCCCCATTTTCCTTTTTTTATGAACACTGGTATTTATATACTGTAAGAATAAGAAGCAGATTTTTCCTTGCAAAAGCCAGAAGGGCTTGATCTCAGGCCATTCCCTGAAAATAATGAGCTCCAGCATGTTCTGTCCCACCTAAGAGCTAGAAAATGTGGCTCTTCTCCTTGGCATCCCTGCTCCGAGCAGGGCCTAATGAAGCTGTATCTTTGCTCTTGAACAACACACCATCTTAAATCTACATCTCGGTCTCACTGTGAAGGCTGGAGGATAAAGAAATGCCCTAGGAGATACTGTAAAGACTAGATGTGGGAACTGAATTTTAAAGTTAGGCTTCAAAGTTACCTTTCACAAAGGTGGCAAGAGTGGCCTCATGGGCCAGAGCTTGGACGGCACAGCTGCCACCACGGAGGACTGAGCAGTCACCCATCTTTGAACAGAGCAAATCTCAAACGCAATGAGGCTGCTTGTATGACAGCCTTCAGAGACAAATGAGGATGTGATGTTTGGAGAGCAGACCAGGTAAAATAAAATAAAAAAAACCCCAACAGATAAAATTTGTTTAAAATCTATTTTATCCTGGATTATCTTGGGCAGGTTGCAGAAGTCCCTGAGTGCTGGAAACCTGTCAAAGCAAACCCATCCTTCAGAGCTTGGCAAGGACCAAATGACCCTATGAGACACAGCTGTCGTCCCACTGAGCTCTTCCCTACACCTGATGATAAAGGGAACCTGATGCCTTTTTCCTACTGTGTCTGCTGCTCTCACCTGCTCCTGGGGATATCAGGTAGGGAAGAACTTCTTCCTATCCCTGGGGACACAGGTAGAGGGGCTGCTGCCATTCAGCAGGAGCAGGAACATGTCAGGTGGGAGCACAGAGCGTGTTTGAGGTGCTGCGATGGCGAGACCCAAGATTATGCTGGGGCAGAGCCTATCTGGCTGTTTGGAGCAGGAAAAAGACAGGTGATGGAGCACGAAAGACCAGTGTTGTGTTGATGCACAGTAGTGTAACCGTCTACATGCTGAGTCTGGACACAGCTGTACATGGGGGGCTTTAACACTTGGACCTATTGGTTATTTTTGTCTATATAGATTTTACTGTGCTAAAGTAACCTGTAAGTGTTCTTCACTCTGTTGTTAAGCAATATGATTATCATTGCTGCACAGAACCTTTCTCATCCCCTCTCTCTGTGGGAAAACGTACGTTGCAGCAGATACATTTGTAGAGGCATTATGTGCACAAGTAGTTATATATGTGCTAGAGGTGACACATTTCTTTGATCTTGCTGTGACCTTCAAACAGAAATGGTTGGGTTTGCAATGGCTCTTTGCTCCTGTCGGAGGTATCTTCCTGGTCTTCAGACAGCACCAGAGAAAGTAGTGTCCGCTGCAAACTTGAGTTAGACTAGAAACTAATCTAAGGGCATGAAACGCGTGTGCAAATGTGTGTATGCATGCAATGATGTATTTCTGCATCTGCAAATGCTGCAGTGACGTGCTGAGCATCTCTATAGATATGCAAGAGTTGAAATAAGAGAGTACCACTTCTACGTGCAGTGGCTTGAGCAGTTTCTCACATTTCTCAGTCCTTTTTCTAGCTGCTGCGCTCTCACGGTGACAGCTCTTCATTGCCAAGCTGTGCGTTCAAGTGCTGGAGACAATTATGAGCCAAAATGAGGGGTAATTTTTTAAATAGTGCAATTTCTTACTGTACAATTCCCATCCCCCCATCCTGTGCGAAAGTGGTGAAGGTCATTTTGTTCAGCACTTCTAAAGCTTTTACCTTTTGATGGGGGAAAATGTTTGTTCTAAAAAGTGAATATTTAAAGAATATGAATCTGACTTTCCCCATTACTATTACAAATGTAATGTCTAGTATATTTCTTTATTATACAGTGCATGTTCTTAACATGGCTTCTTAACGATGAAGCACCTTGCCTTTCAAGGAGAGATGAAAAGTCTGGGACTCCTCCATTTGGGGAAGGGAAGACTGGCTGAGAAGGCAAAAATCATGGGTGCAGGGGATAGCGTGGATGGAGAAGTGCTATGCACCAAATCCCCCTGCTTAGGGATCGGGAGCAGCTGGTGATGCAAGTAGAATATTATTCTAGAAAATCTAAAAGATAAAATGTTGTGCAATATGTGGTCAAGTGTTGGACCTTGCTGACATAGGAGGTGGTGCAAGCAGATGCTATTAAGAAGGTGATGACATAAATGTATAGGCTCTGTTGACATAAACAGATCCTATAGGGAATATCAGGACTGCATCCTGCACAAGAGGGTCAGAGATCCCAGGGGAATACAAGAGGGATGGACTGCAGGAAGGGGCCTAGTTTATGAGTTCTCCCTAGGCAGCCTCTCTCGTGACCACTGCTGGAGGCAACAGGACAAAATGAACCCTTGGTTTTGCTCAGTGAAGTGTAACTTAGGTTCTTGCTAACTATGTCTGACATTTTCTAGTAGTCCTTTAGGATGTTTTGTAATAAATAGCCCCTGGTGTCAGGTGTGTTCACGGTGAGGCTGTTAGCTTGGGCACCAGCACTGGGGAGTTCGGGAGGAAAACTGTCCTCAGGTTTCCACCTCCGAATCTCCTGTCATTCTGTGGGACCCAACCTGCAAATCTGGGAGCCCCATGAGCCTACTACAGGAGTCAGGGCTGGAAAGGGCCTGCAAGTGTGGAGATACCAAACAGGGATGATGTGAACTCTGTTCCCTAAAGCAAATGCCCTCAAACCCTCATCACCTTCAGCTGGAGACAAGTGCTCCCAGCACCTCACAGCACTAGTCTAAGTCAGGCCTGCTGCCAAGGAGGATATATGTACCTGTGCTGAGATTCCAGCTGCCTTCAGGAAGGTGGTTCCTGCCAGGGGTTTCTCTCACCACCCCAACTGTCATTGTACTTTTTGTGCTTCGTTAATTCTGGGTTGTGATACGGTGCAGGTCAGCCCGGCTTTCTTAACCTCCTGAGCTGCCTTGGTGCTTAACCCCAATGTGGGAGAGAAATGCGGAGTGCTAATGCTGAAACCCTGACAAAATGAGTGAGAATGGATGAGCAAGGAGGGGTAGGGATGTCACCTACAGGTTGCTGACCTGTCCCACTGATGGCAGAGGCTGGAGTTGTGCAGGGATTTGATTGTCAAGTCTTGCCAGGCAGAGCTGTCACTGCTGAGGGTTTCTTATCCAAAATGACCGGAGCTGCGTGATCCCAGTGCTAGGGGTTCCCATGCTGCATGACTTTATAAAGTCATGAGAGAACTGGAGCTCTGTTTCTGCAAGAGCTTCAAAATAAGTTAGCAGAATGTTTGTGGATGTTTAGCAACACCTGATTTGCTGTTTAAGATGATTGCAGTGGAAAGGGATGCTGCCAGTCTCAGACTGAGTACCTTATTCTTAAATCAGAAATGGTGTTGTATTGATGGAGGTGTCTGTGTATTGCCCTGTGGAGCTCACTAGTGTCTTCTAGACTGACATAGTCGCTTGCTGGCCTGCTGCAGGTCAGCAGTTTCTAGTGGTTGCAGTTCCACAGGAGCTATAATTTCTATAAATATTTTTACCATCCTTAAAGTCCCCTTCATCCTCCTCCCTGGGAGTAAAGGTGTTCCAATATAACACACAAGGAAAGGGTAGAAAACAATAAACCTTTAATACTGTGTTGACCTGCCTGGACCTTGCTACTGACGTTGCAGGGATTAGAGGGATACCCTCTGGCTTCTTCCCTCCCTGTTTTTACACTCTCCAATTTGCCACCTGGAGATGGATCTCAATCCCAGCAGGCAGAGGTTATGGGATCAGGCTTGCTGCTGGGGCGCGGCAGTGTCTCTGGAGCTGCCTGATCCTATTCCTATTCCTGGCCTCCTCTCAGCCTGGAATTTCTCATGCTTAGTGCCAGGGCTGGAATGTTTTGGAAAGCTTTCCATTAATTGTCTAGGCTATTTTGAGTGACAGAGCTTCAAAAATAAATTTACTGCTGTGACTTTTAGGAAAGTTGAGCACTTTCCACTGCACTTGACTCAAACCCAGTCTGCCATGTAGAGTGCAAGACACTTTTCTGGGATGTGTGAGAAACTGGGTAGGATATTTTTCACAGGTTATTTCTCAGATTGTCTTGTTTCCACATGGAATTCCTCTGTACTGGAAGACAGGAATTTCATCATTTTGCCAGATGAGCGTTTCAAGCTGCTTCTGCTTTGCAGCCAAGGGGACTGTTACAGGCACTAAACTGGAAGATACATTGAGATGTAAAAGCTTTGAATTTCTATAAGGATTAAATTGCAGTTCAGGTCACAGTCGGTGCCAGGCTGCGCTGCCAATAAAGGAGAGCAAATTGTTGTCAGATTGTAATAAAAAGATTTTATTGTTAATTAATTCTGAGTACCAGAAAAAAGTTCTACGTGCTTTACCATAAAGGTGGGAAATCAATCTGTGTCCTGGAAAAGATGCTACAATGGAGAGAAGCAAATGATATGGGAGGAAAAAAGGTGGTAAGTGGTATCAGGGAGAGCAAAAATTTGTAAGACGCTCATAAAGTGAATCAGGTTGAATATAACTGGATATTCTAGTTAAGTTGTATTAATATGTAATTATTACTACTTAAATATTTATTCTGTTTCTGCACTTTTAAAAGATTGCACAATGGGTGCATGAATTTAGAGCATTTTTTGGTGCTGTTGTTGGCTCTTGCATGATTCTGCCACAACTCCAGTCCTCACTAAGGCCGTGTCTAGTCTTGCAGTGACCAGCAGGTAGGTTACCTGGCTCAGAGAGGGTTAATCACAGCCTCTCACAGGGGGGAGAGGGAGGTGTCCTGAATCTTCAGGAACCATCTCTGAAGATTTTCCTGGCTCTTCCACACTGTCAAAGGAGATTGATCTTGCCACTGTTAGCCTTTTGGCAGATGTTTTTCTCCTCATACTTGAATAGCAGGAGGGCAATGTGCAACTGTTAATTACAGCTTATTGGGAATTCTTCCCTATGCTCTCATTTTCATTAAGAAACATGCTCATGAAAATAATGTCAAGGTTACAGTGGCCTTAAATAGCTCTTAAGACAATATTTAACTGTACAATTTAAAGCAACTCAAATCCTGGTTCCCAGATAACTGTATGTCATTTGCCTTAACTTGGCCTGGAGTCAGTCCCCTCCACCATATTACTGTTTGCCTGATGGACAGAAACAATGACCCAGAAGATATTTCTGTCCTGGTCAGCATATATGCCACTTGAGGTATCTTATCTTCTGTTAAATGCAGAACTAATTGGTATCATGCTCTGTACCTATTCTTTCTGATTGGGCATCAGGATAAATTAAGGATGGAGCCACTCCTGGTGCAGTGATTTGTCTGCCAGGCCTTTTTATGGTGCTTGTGGCCATGGCATTGGTGGTGAAGGTCTTGAGACTGCCTGACTAGCATTTAGCTCTAGGCAAGGCATGAGCAAGACAAACAGTTGGGCTTCTGGTGCAGTCTGTAGTTTCCCAGTGGTTACTGAGGCCAAGGATGTCCAGGATGATGTATGGCCTGAGGCACAGCAACATGGATTTCACATACCCACACCCTCTGACCAGCATAAGAAAGATTCTTCAGACAAGGGGAGCATTTCAGGTGGTTTAGGAATTTGGCCAATCTAGATAAGTAATGCAGATAACTTTTTTTTTCTTTTCAACAGCTGGGCGGTGGAAAATAGTGGCACATGCTTTGCCATCATGGCATTACAGTATGGGTAAACAGGTTTCAGAGGCTTACAGGGGTGTGATTTGGATCTGGATGAAGAGCACAGTGGGGTGGTATGGTCACACCATTAGAGAAGCCTTCCATCCATTATGGGCAAAGGACTTCAGCTCTTTCTGCCCATTAGGACAAACATTTTCCCTTTTCCCTCCTTTTCCTGCAGTTCTGAATTGAAATCAGGGGTGATCTGAGTCCTTTCCCTTCAATAGGTAAATTCCTTTCACTCATTCCTACCCACTTATTCCTGACCTGGAAGCAGACCATTGAATCTGCTTGGGAAAAGACCAGGAGCTTCACCAGGGAGGGGGAGTGTCCAGCCCAGAGATGGGTCAGAGGAGCTGGAAGGAGCCACTTGGTGGCAGCAAGTTCAGAGAAAACAATCCTGAGATGTCTTCCCTTCTCACAGGCACACTGCTCTGCCTGTGCAATTCCCTGAGGAGCCCTCTCTTGTGAAAAATCCCTGTCAGGAGGCTGCTCTTCCCGTGCAGAATTTAGCTAGGAGCCATGACAGAGGCTTAGGTGAGAAAAGTATCAGAGCTGTTTCAGCTGTGCGTATGGATAGTCTTTGGCATGAGAATTAAAAGAAGGAACTCCTGTGGCTGGAGGGTTATATGGAGCTAAGCCATGTTCATGCCCTTGTCTCTTTTCAAAAGACACAACTTTCTGGATCTTCAGCCTGTAGTACTTGCAGTGAGCAGGCAGGCGCCCAGCTGGGTGCACAGTGCAAGGTGGAGCTCAGCTCCCTGATGGCTGCAGGGAAGCAGAGATGCCTCACCCTGAGCAAGCCCTCTGAGGACTATACCTCAGGATAACATGCCACTCATTTCTCCCTGGAGCATGACCTGCTCCAGCCCCTGAATCCTAATGCTAATTTTCTTTAAATGTTCTTAGCTAAACTCTGGGTGACTTTATTCAAACTGCCTCCAGAGCCTAGACAGACCTTATGTTCATGTTTTAGATGGCACTTCCATGCCTAGAGGCCACAAATAGAGCAGGCCTGATTTCTCAGAGTAGTGCTAAGAAAAACCTTTTGGTGTTCTCCAGATGTTTCATAGTTGAAAGCTCAGCTACATTTTATGTCAGATGACTGCAAAAACGTGCACTGTGTCTCACCATGACTATAAAGCAGCCACACTTCATTTTTTTCTGAAGACAAATCTGGATGATGCTTGTCTTTTTCCCCTGCAACAAAGATCTTCTCAATTTTGTCTGGGCATTTTGGGACACAGGATTCTCTTTGATGTTGAGATGTTGTTACCAAGGCTGTTAGCTAAAGACACAAAAATGTCTTTCTGAGAGGACTTTTTAGTATTTGTGGTCCTACAAGATCTCTTTCCATTGAAGGTGATGCTGATGAGGGTCTTGGTGATTACAAATAAAATAAGGTTCTCAAGCCGTGCATAAATTTCTTCCATGTAATGGGTCATATTCCTCCTTCTGTGTTCTGTACCTGGATTACTCGCCAGATACTTAGTCTATGCTCACGTCAAAGAGTCAGCTACTGGGATTGTCAAGAGGTCCCTTATATTATTCCACTGTACAAAGTTTGTCACAAAATAAGAAAAGATTTCACCTCTCTAACATGGAACAGCTAGAGGAAACTGGAAGAAAACAAGTGTGATGGTAAGACCCCATAATTCTGCTATGAGGTTTGTATAATCTTGATTTGTTTAGTTTATTGTGGTTTTTGGGTCACTTCTCTAAGGGCATTTACTGAATTAGTTGATGCTTTTCCAAAGATCATCTGTAAAGTGCTAATATTCATAGTATGTCTACACTGCAGGCTGAGGTGAGTAGAGATTTCCATGCTAGTCGGCTTCTGGTACTCATCTCTGATGGGACTTGCTCTAATGCCTGAATGCAACATTGCAGCTTATGGTATTGCTATACTTGAACAATTTATATTGTCAGTAATCCCTGTAGAAACATAAGATTAGAAGTGTATTGTCTTTTAAAAGAAAGATGAGATTCTGGAGCAAAGCTCTGCGGTCAGAGGTGAAATCATTGCAAATTCTGGCTGCAGAACATGGGACCTTAAGTACCAAGAGCTTGGACCTGGGAGCTAGTCATCCTGCAGTGAGGTATTTAGGGTCTGAAGATGAAATATCGCTGTGGAGATATGCCTGGAAGCCTACAAAGTAAAACTACATGCCCTTTCTTGCTGGAGCTGTGCTGAAGCTCCTGTCTTCAGATGAGCCAGCTCCAGTGCCCCTTATCAGCACTTCCTAACCCTTTTCATCTCAAATAGGTCCTAAAGCTTGGGCAATGTAAATAATGTGTCTTCACAAGTCTGGCTTATCTGTGCTGAACTGAGTATCTGCAGGCAAGTGTGATTTGCTCTGCCTGCACCTCTGAGGATGGGTGACTCAATGCTTTTGCTGTGCCCTTTGCTGGGCATGTGGGCCGGAGCAGAGCTTCACTCCCAGTGCTCTGGCTGTTTCTGCAGGAACAGCCCCTGTGTTCTGATGCTGACCCCTGAAGGGAGAAGGCAGTAAAAGTGACTTTCTCCTAGGAGAGAGACACCTTGAACTTCAGCTTGGCCTTCCTACATCAGAGTTGACTTCTGTTGTAGGCTCTGCTGAAGCTTGCCCATAGACCTTCCTGCTTGTTTCTGACACCTATAGTCTATGCCTTGAAGCGGATTTGGGGTCTTCAAACAAAAGGGTTAAATTATCTGGGTTGTGTTTTTCTTGCCATTAAGGAATTGATTTAATGACGGAAAGCAGTGATTCTACACAGGAGGGTTCCTGTCACTCGTATAAGCTGTCAGCAGGCCACATTATCCAGGTAGTACAAATAAACTCAGAGTTTTGGGGTTTTCTGTGCTGTTTTCTGAACTGCTGGCAATGCTTTGGGAATAACAGGATGTGATGGGGCCAGGCTAGCAAACAGGGTTCAGCAGAGTGTTCTGCAGGCGTGGGAAAGTGTTGCTGAGAGCTCAGCAGCCTCCTCTCCAGGAGCATGAGCTCATTAATGACAGAGAGCATCCTTGGCATGTGGTCAGCTTTCGAGGCTCGTGCATAAGGTGCTTCCAGCAATGAGGGTCAGTGGGGTGCAGCTGTCTGATGAACTCCGTGGTGGGTAGAGCTGCTCTGCCCCATATAGCTCCTTGCACAGAGGTTGTGCCAGCACTGCCTGATCTCTTTGCTGACACATTCCCCTGGGCAGCAGTTGCAGCTCTGAAAGAGGTTGGGACCAGATGACTTTCCTCCCTCGATCACCTGGCAGTGCTTTGCACCCACTTAGCATAGGGGTGGATGGCTTCTCCAGGAAGGGGGAGGTTTGGGACTGGCTCTAAGCATGTGAGCCCATGCTGCAGCATGGACAAAGTGCTGGGATTGATTGGCAGATAGCAAATGTTATACCACACTTGCAAAACTGAAGTGGTAAAGCTGTGAAAATATAGGGGTCCTCCAGCCCTAGTCCTGCATAGGGGATAAAATGTGAGATGTCTTTGCCCAGAAGGTGGTATGTGCTCTGGACAGTGAAAAGTGCTCAAAATTACGTTGTCCCTGGAGAACCTGAAAAGTCAGGAAGCTGGGTTTCTTCTGAGCAGAAGAGATGCTAAGCTGACCTTGCAGGGGACTTCTCAGCTCCTGGAGGCTAGGCTGAGACTGAGATGCTTGTGGGGTGAGGATCACTATCAAGTGGTGAAATGTGGTGCAGGGAGGTAATGGTGACAGCATGGCAATTTACAGGGTGTGCTAGCAGGGAGCAACATGGAGGAAGATGAATGGCTGTGATGGAAGGGGGAAGCAGTGTGCTTGGAAAGGCAGGTAAAGGCAGTCTGTTTAGTTCAAGTTTTGGGACACAGCATTTTCTCCCGTTTAACACACATTTTTCCATCACTGTTAGAGTGATCTGCTTCTCTGTAGTGAATCTCACAGGATGGTGAGAAAAGACTAAGAAGGGATCAAGCAAGGTTTGGTATGATTTGCACAGTGGTGAAAGAAGTGTGTGGGGCTGGCTTTGCTGTCAAAGTGACATGGACACGTCTTTCTCCCCTGTCTCTTTCTAAACCCTGGATACAGCTCCTCTGCCTCTCCATATCCCTCTGCAAGCTAGGCAGTTCCTGGATCCAAAGCCACATAGGAGAGCAAAGCACAGTTGTTTATTTGGTTGGTTTTTTTTTTTTTTTAGACTAAGACTGAAACAATGGGAGCCCAGCTTCTACAGGTTACTTGTACTACAGGGACAGGTGTGGACTGGGCACCTTGGACTAATTATGTTTTTGCTGATCCCTTGGAGGACTTTGTTTTTGCTTTGAATGTCTCAAACTTCCCCTTGCCACTGGCTAAGATCAGCTGGCCTGAGAAGCTGCAGGTGGTTGATGGGTTATTGGAAAAGATACCTAGGAGGATGTATGATGCTTTAACACCTTTCTGCATCAGGAATGCAGTGTGCTTTGCAGGGGGACTGGTGTGGAGCCATGCTGCAGCCCTGGGAGGTGGTGGCCCTAGCAATAGCTTTCTGCCCCCAGTGCTAGGCACAGTAAAAGTCTGGTGGATGAATTTTGTGCTGTGCTCCAGGAAACAAGCAGCGTGCAGGTAAAACTGAAAGGACAATTTAGCAGGGCAGGTTGTAATTACATTTAGAAGGATTTGGCCAGGAGGAAGATAGGCCAAAAAAGACGAAAACAAAACAAAAAAATTTAGAAGCCCTACTGCCATTTTGCCTACTCTAATTCAAATCCTTTAATCACCTCATCAGGTGCCTTGGAGGCACCCCCATTCTCTAGGCCCCTGTCTTCACTGGTAGAATTTTCTGGGTACCTCCTCCTGCTCTCAAAAAGCATGAAGCCCTAGTTGCACAGCAGCTGCACTGTCCCTAAATGAAGCTTGGTTTCACAAGCTGGATGGTCTGTTGACCGAGCTGCTCACCAGGCTTTTTACCACTACAGCTTTGGCAATGTCCTGTAATATGGAATTGTGCCATCGTTGCCCCTCCACTGCAACGCTTCCCCTCCCGCAGGCCCCAAAAGGCCTCCTGGCTGCAGCGCTCTCCCAGATGGCAGAAAGGGTGCTGGGTTGGTGCGTGTTGCAGTCGTGGGAGCGGGTGCTTGGGCAGCTCCACAGCCAGCCCTAGACCTTCGCTTCTGTGAACCACCACAGCTTCAGTGCAGTACGCTTCTGGGGATGAGCCCATCTCCATGGAGCGAGTGCCTAGACCCTGTGTGTGATGGGGTGACACAGTGGACTCGCTGGACACCCGTCTTACGGTAAAGAGTACCGTGTAGCGCTGGGGCCACCAAGGGCAGGGACCTAGGCTAGCGGTGCTGGAGGGCAGGCTGCTGCGTCACCCGCGTCCCAGCAGCTGCCTCGTGGTCACCCACTCCCCGCCACGGTGGCCCTGCCGCCACATCGGAGCACCCGCTTTCCCGGGGCTGCCCCCCCTCCCCGTTTCAGCTGGAGCGCCGGGCGCATCCCCGGCGGCATGCGGCGCACAGCCCCGGCCGGCTGCTCCCCCCGCCGGCCAGCCCGGGGGGAGGAGGAGGAGGGGGAGGAGGCGGTGCGGAGCCCTCCGCCTCCTGCGGCGGAGCGGGGCGGTGGGGGGGGGGACGAGGCGTTAGGACCCGGCGGCGGCGGCTGGGCGGTGCGGGGCCGGAGCGGTGCGGGGGGAGCCGCCGCCGCCTCCTCCTCCTCCTCCTCTCCTTCCTCCCGCAGCCGCTCCTGCCCGTCGAGGCAGCGCTCCCAGGCTCCCCCGGGGCGCTCGGCATGAGGAGGATCAGGGCCAATGCCATCGCCATCCTGACCGTCGCCTGGATCCTAGGCACTTTCTACTACTTATGGCAGGACAACAAGCCCCGCTCGGCGGCGGCGGCGGCCGCCGGCAGGTCCGGCGGTAGCGGCAGCGCCCGGAACGGGCAGCGGGCGGCCGGCCGGCTGGAGCTCCGGCGGGAGGAGAGGACCGTGCCCCTCAGCGTGAGTGAGACGCGGCCGCCGAGCATCCCGCCCTGCCGCGGCGGGGAGCGGGGAGGGCTCCGCCGTGCCTTCGGGCGGCTTAGGATTTATTTTAGCAGTCGTGCTTGTCACCATGGCAGCCGTTACGATCGGGGAGCAGGGTGGGCAAACCTCGGGGGAATAGAGTAATGCACTGGGTAAAGTGTTTGCGAGTTGGTTGTCGCCACCGGCTTGCCCGGGCTCTGCCGCTCCGGCTGAGAGCGGCTGCCCTTTCCTGGGGAAAAGGGTGGGTGAACAGCTGGAAGGGTTTTGGTTCGCGTTCAAGAGGAGCATACTTATATACATACACACACACACACACACACACACACATATATATATATATGTATATATATATATGATCGCAGTTTTCCCCATCAGGATCAGGTAAGAGCCGTGACCTCTCACAAGCCCTTCCTCCGACCAGCCGGGCTCTGGGTATCCGGCCGGGGGATGCGAATGGCACTTGTCTCGGCTCTGTCTGCTTTGCTGCCAAATGGGGGACCTGTGCCCAGCTCATGAGTTTTGTCTGTTTTAAGCCAGAGACAGCAGTCTGAGTCGGGCTTGGGCGAAGGTTTGGGCAGGGTGGAAGATGTGGGGGGAGTCCGCGGAGCTCCTTCCTAACTCGAGGAAGTGGGTGCCTTGATGTGCTACTTTAAATTCGCTTTGAAAGCTCCACGCTCTGCCTTTCCTGGGTATCTGTGGGCTCTGTAAGGTGATAAAATCGAGCTTCTGACTCAGTGATGAGGACCTTTCTGCTCTGCCCATGGAGGATATTTGTCCTCCTTCAGCCTGTATAATACCATCAATAAACGTCTTTCAACTCTAGGCAATAGCTTCATAAAAAGATAAGACAGTTCCTGGAGCAAAAGTGGCCCAGCAGTGCCATTCCCAGGAGTGATCCAGCTGAAGCAGTTCAAGAACTGCACTGTGTGTCACTCTTTGGCTGCAAATCCATTTATCAGCCAGTTACGCACGCATGGAAGCGAACAAAAGCAGCAGCCTGGTCAGAGTCAGAGCAGGGGCCAGATGCTGGGGCTCTCCTCTTCCCTCCTTAACTGGCACTGGGATTTTAGGCCTTTGACTTTCTTGTCCCCACCTGTAAAGTGGGGGTGGTAAGTGTGTATGGAGGTGTTTGGAAAACCTTGTCAATGTTTGGAAAATGCTGTCAGAGCAGCCCCAGCCTTCGGGGTGGAAACCCTTCAGCTGAGACCCACGGTCCCTACTTGCAGTTGCTGAAACTCATAAGCCCAAACTGAGGCTCTCTGACAGAGCGAGGCCGTTGTTTGCTGTGCAGTAGGGCCAGGGGCTGCTAGCAGTTCAGGTTGCTATACTGAGGGACCCTCTACGGAGCAGAGACTGTGGAAATGAGTACACTGCCTCCCAGGTGAGGAGCTCTGTGCGAGTGCTGTTATAGCTGTAGCCCTTTGTGCGTGCCGGGGAATGCTCTTAGGCTGGCCAGGGCTGAGTTGAACAAACGGAGGATTTGGAGTGCTGCTGCCTGTTGGATTCCACCTTAGTGGCGAGGGAAGCTGCCCTTGAGCCCCTGATTTCTTGTGTGTGCTTTAACATGCTGCTTGGCAGTTTTATTTCTTCATTCCCCTGCTTATCCCTTCCACTTTTTTTTTTTTTTCTTTTTAAATTGCATTTACTTTACTCCCGCTCGGAGGGCTTGTGAGGTTACACGAATCCATATTGCTTGCCAAGAGCCTTAAAATCCACAGGCGGAGAATGCTGTGGCAGTGCCACATGTTGTTATATCGCTGCTGTTTGGGGAGAGGCGGGATGTGCTCGCAGCTAACCACAAAGCCGCTTGTTACAAGCTATAATGCTGTGCAACAGCCACTCCTAATCTGGTCCTGCTTGCAGAACAATGTAAAGCATCCCAGTTCTGCTCCACACTTGAAATCCCTTAGTAGGGAAAAAAAATAATCAACCTTTGCCTCTCCTGTCCCTCTATAACTGGGGTCTCAGGATGCGCCAGCTTCCTCCAGGTAAGTCCTGGTCCCATGGCAGGCAGAGGTGGGGAGGAAGGAGGACCCTCTCCTGATACACCTGACAGTGGGGCATGGTGGAAATACCACATCTGGACCTGCCACGATCTGTTTGCTTAAAGAAAGGAAACAAAAGGGATTTGTGGTGTTTAGGATTCCCCTTGTGCATGTGGAGTGATTTCCCAAGGGTTTGGTGGGTTGCCATGAGAGGCAAGCTGGTAAAAAGCAGTATGTGTGCTGCCGTAACTATGTGGTGGCACAGCTCTCGGAGAGCCTGATGGTCTTTACCCCAGTAGAAGGTGAAGAACAACCTCTCCCAGATAGGGCATGTGCCTGCAGCGTTGGGGCAGAAGCAGGGAAACGACTGTAGATAAGGTGGGAAGGTCATTGGGGTTCTGGGGGCAGCACACCCCTGTGGGGGGTGGCATCTAGCTGGGGTCTGAGCAGTTGGGCTGATCTGACCATGAGAGCCTGTGTGGCTGGTCACCTAATCCTGGTGGTTGTGCCGTTCTCTGCATGCATCTGTCTCTGGCTACTGGGTGCACAGTGTGTGGGCTGTGCTGCTGCCCATCACCCTCTTCTGGCCAGCACGGAAAATGTGCCATTTCAACCGCCCCGATGGAGAAATGATGACTTAATATATAATGGCAGTCTTGTGTTAGAGGAAGCGTGCCTGTGCTCTGCCTGCTTCTCATGTCCCTTGGCCTTTTGCAAGAGCCACTGTGACAAGCTGCCCATTTTGATCTAGCTTTTGGTTTCCTCTGCTCTGTATGAGTGATGGTGTTCAGGTTTGGGCTCATCTGCAAATAAGGGTGACTCATGTGACTTATGGGTCTTTGAAAAATATTTTTTCAATTTTTCAAAGTTGGCCGCTTTTCTGCCTGTGAAAAAGTAAAAATCTTGTCTGTTGGATGAATGAGTCCATGAGTTCTGCTATTGCTCTGACACTTCACATTCTGGGCAAATGACGGTGAATTACGTGGGTTTTAAAAGTTGAAGTGCTTTCTGGGCTTGTGGTTTTCTTCCTGATGCTCTCCCAATGCAAAGAATAAAAATCACCTTGAGTAAAACTACAGTTGATGGCAAGTCTCAGCTTGGAATTTATTTTTTTTTTAATTTGTTGACTTCATGTTTATTAGCCCAACTTTAAATTTAAAATCTGGATGTCCAACTCCTAGAATCAGCAAGGGAAATCTTTGAATATTAAAGTTGGGGTGGGGGGCTGTCAGAGGGCAGTGTCCCAGAAACAGCTCATGTGTTAATAGTGATCCTCCAGATCCCTGCCTTGTATCCAGAAATCCTGACACATGGAGTGTCTTCAATAGCCTCTTCCCAAAAAGGTCCTACAGATGCTTGAAATAAAAAAAATGCAGAAATTGGTAAAGGACAGGGCTGACTTGGTGGTACACTGAGCCCCTGTGTGCTTCCCTTTCCATCCGCCATGGCAGGTGGAAAGACAAGTACCACTGTTCTAGGAATGCATTTTTTTTTCTCTGTAGCACAGCATAATTTCATATCAATTAGAAGGAGACCTGGAACCTCTGGCAGTTGGTTTGTGTGTTGGGTGTTTCTGGAGGATGGGCTTCTGCTTCTGGGCTCTTCTCGGTCCTTCCCAGGCAGGAAGGTGCCTCCTGCTCCTTGGAAATTTCCTGGGGCAGAAGCTGTGCAGTGAAAGGGGTTTGACATAATTTCCACGCATATATGTAGCTAATCGTTCACCATGTGCTGCTCACACAGTGCTGATGGGCAGAGCCCAGGGCTCTGTTCTTCCACCTATGAAGATTGCAGCATGGGAAGCTTGCCCAGTGTACCTGTGTCCCACTGAGAAGAGCAAGGCCATTGCTGTTGCATGGGCAAAGCTTGTTAGAGGGATGACTGGTAGGTAGTTTTGAAAGAGGAATCTTCCTCTTGGCTGACTGTGAGCTGAGGATGGAAGTATTTGCTCCCAATCACCAGTCAAAAGCTGGATGTAAGGTTACCTGTGAGCTGCTTCAGCTTGCTGATTTTTCTGGGGTGGTAGGAAAGCAGCAACACTCCTGGAAGATGGACACAGAGTTAAATGCTTGGAATCCTGTTAGGCTGGTACCCAGTTACTCTTTGGAGTACGTATGTTGTCTGTTTGTCCAGACAACTTTTGTGACCTGTGTAGCTCCCCTCTGATGTCCCTCCACCCCTCCCCTGAGCCTGTTTGGCAGCTCTGAGACCCTCTATTATAATACTGGCTCAGGTTGCCTGAGCTCAGCTCTTCTGGCTGCTCCCTACCTCTGTGCTCAGCCCTGTAAAGTGAGCACTGGGGAGATGAGATCAAGGCATCCTTTTCCCTTGTTAGCAAAGGGTTTCTAAACGCTCTGCAAACATTGCTGAACTGAAGGTCACGTGCCCGTCGCAAGATAGTGAGTGGGAGTGGGAGACTCCTCTGGGATGCGCAGATGAGAATGGGAGGTGTCTGTAGTCATTGAGCAAGTTGGCAAGTAAAAGATGTCGATCAGTTGATTCCTCCCTCTTGTTTAGCCAGAAAATAGGTAGTGGCTGGGTTTACCTGCTTCCCTGGGTTGCCCAGCTGCTGAGTTTAGCCATGCTTGTATTTGCTGCCATGTAAGACCACCCTGACATGTGCTGTTCAGACCCTGGTAGAAACTAAGTTGACCTAACCGTATGCTCTGCTGCATTTGTTTCCTGCTGCCTTTGCCTGTGGGTATCTGAATCCTGTGGAGGAGGTGCTGGCTGATGTCCACTGTTTGTTCATGAATTATTTTATTCCCTTCATCACATTCCCTCTGTGCAGCTTTCAGGGGATGCTGTTTTCCTTGCAACTGGGATAAGCTGTAGCTTTTATGGATTGATAAGTGATACCATATTTCAGGGATTTGTATCCTACAGGGCTCCAGGGCATGTATGCCTGCCTGGAGGCAGGTCTTGTAGTCTCAGGGATGTAACTCTGGGAACTGAGGTGGATCCTAAATAATTATAACAAACAACAACAAAAAGCGCAGGGGAAAAAAACCTCAAACAACAAGAGTGGGAAGAGCACTAATTCCTTGTATTGGCATATTATTTGGCTTGTGAAGTACAGGTTTGATTTCACTTCCTTGCTGTGCTTTGGAGAGAGAAGACCTAGAATTTAGTAAGATGCCACAGCTCATTTCAGCAGCCTCCTTCCTGGTTGACTCTTACTAGGTTGCTCACTCTTGAGTGTCCTGCCTTTTGGGGCAAAGATGAGGAATGTGGCTATATAGATTTCTTTCTGCTCTTACGCTAGGTGGCTGTGTCAGTTTGCACAGGTGTGAACACAGCAGAGGAGGCTGAATGTCTCCCAAGGTCTGTATGGTCTCCCCAAGGTTGCTGTGCTGCCTATAAGCCTGACCAACTCACCTGCAGGCAGCAGGAACTTGAGTTTGTGGAGGCATGGTGAGCAAGATGGGGAAGTTGCCGTGTTCAACAGCTTAGGAAATGCTCTTGTTTTCTTAAAACATCTTCTTCCCTTCAAGCTAAAGGAAGAGTAAAGGCGTTTGGGGCCCTCCATCTTGCCAGCCTGCAGAGCAGCTCTGCTCCCTATGGCTCTGTGAATATCTGGGGTACCTGAAACAAGGTGAAAAAGAAGCTGCATGTCATAGTACTGATGCTTTTGCAGGGGAAAGGTGCCCCCTCCAAGCGCTGGCTTGTCTGCATCATTCAGCCTGGCTCGTTCCACTGCCAAAATCTAGTCTGCCTCTTTCCTGTACCTATATGGCCTCTGCTCTTCCCAGTGTATTTTAGAGTGGGGGCAAAGGCCCTAAACAGCTGAGGTTTTGTGGTAGCCATTCCTGCTGTAGCCAGACTCCTGCAATGCTCATTTTTTGGTATCTCTGTGGGACCTCTCTTATGACAGATGAGGCCTGTGCCAGCTCCCTGAGAAAGGATGACTTGGTGTTATTGCGGGAGGAAGATTCAGTGACAGTTTGACAGCTTAATATTTTATTTATGGTGTTTATGTTTTAAAAATGTGGGAATGAATGCTGTTTGCCTAAATGGCAGAAAACGATTTTGTTTAATTTGTCCCAGTGGCCCATGCGGTGCATTAAAAAAATAAAAGAAATGGTTCACAATAATAATATTAATAAAATCCAGTTGGCAGCACCAGCCTTTATAGTTAATCAAAGGGACGAGATAGCTGCAGTGAGGTCACTGGGTCTCAGGGAGCATGGCAATATGGTCAGCCTGGGATGGTGTGTAGAGGTGTTGGGTGGTGAAAGTGCGGTACTCCTGAATATGTTTTGGTTTGGTTTGGTTTTTTACCAGAGCCTTTCCATTAAATAAATGGGTGAAGCAGCTGCAAGTATTTGCAAACTGAAGCATTCTTTTGGTATGCAGCTGCTTCCCCAGTTGGATTTTGGTTTTTTTGAGTATACAAAACTGCCCTAAGATTTAAAAGCTAAAAATTTAGTGGTGTTTGCTGGGAGCAGACACCCACTGTCAGGTGTATTGGGAGAGGGTCCTCCTTCCTCCCAGCCTCTGCCTACCAGGGGACCAGGTTGATGTTTGCTGTGGTGCAACTTTGTCCAGGTGCTTCATTCTGAGGCAGGTTGGGAATCACTTGAAACACAAGGGGAGGTGATCTGCTTTGGTTTCAGTGGCACCAAATTGGGACTGCCTGTGTTGTAGCGCTGAAAAATGACTTAATTATTCCTGTTAGAAGAACATGCAGTGTAGCACAAAGGCAATGAAGAAGGAAAAAAGGTGAGTGTGCTGGGGATGAAGCACACAGGTCAGCTGGGATCCCTGGCTCGCCTGTGCCATGCATCATTGCCCTTCTGCAGGGAAGGCCCTGGGGCAGAGCGTGGTGGGGTGCCATTGGGATGTCTTGCTCTTCCTTGGCTCTCCTCAGGATGCCAGCTGGTTGTTCCTGTCCCATGTCATCTCAGTCGCAGTCCTAGGAGGTTGTTCTTGCTTTCCTGTGTTGGCGGTATATGCAGCTCCCTTGTGCTCCTCCAGTCCTACCTGCCAGCTCCTGTAGTAGGGTAGCAGGATCTTTGGGGCTTGTCATGTCTGTTGTCACTGCTGTTCTGTCTGTACAGCACCAAGCGTAGAGGCTGTGATTCAAAGTGCATCCCATACTACTGCATTAAGATAATGACATAACCAAAGTGAGACCCATGCACTGGGTGGGAGCTGAGCTAGCTTACTGACTGAGCTGCAAACTCAGTCTCCTTCCAAACTGCTGTGCCTCAGTTTCCCCAAAGTCTAAAATGGAGATTTTTATCTGCTTTACAGGGCTTTTGTGAAGCTTAGCTTGCGAGTTTTGTAACAGGCTGGAGATGAGAGAACCTTAGCAAAACATTTGGTTGAGTTCACCCTTTGTACACCTTTGAACCAAGGGTGAGAATAGCAAAAGGTGGAGCATGTCAGGGACAATCTTCTGCAAGAGGAAGATGTTAAAGGTGCAGCACAGGCTGCTCTGTGCACTGAATGGCAGGATTGATGGGGAAAGGCTGTGTCCTACCTGCCACTATGTTTCACTGTGTTTTTATAAGCATATATTCCTGCAATTAATAAAAGTGATAAAGGACAGGAGGCAGACTGTCCTCATCAGATTTCCAGGTCCCAATTGTGCTTGTGGCTGTGGAGACAGTGAGATATATAGGAATACATAAAAGAACAACAGCCAAAAAAAAAAGGTAAAAAAGAAGTGGTCTCTTGGGCCACATCTTTGTAGAGAAATTACCCATGTTGTGATGTGTTTTGAGCATATGGATAATTTCTCAGTTTTTGCAGAGCCTGTGTTTTTGATAGGCAGCTGCGTGTTCCCTTTGGAGCTGCTTTCTTTCAGTTACATCAGGGGCATCATCCCTGCAGAGACCTGCCTCAGCTCCTTCTGCGATGTCAGTGCAGGTCCTGCAGCGCTGTTGGTGTTAAGCCCAGAGCTACCCTGGGAGGTGAATGAAGCTACCCAGTGGGGCAGCTCCTAGGGAAGCTGTTTTGGTAAGCTGAGTGATGCTTGGCCATCCTGCCATGATGGAGCTGTAGGGTTGACTTTGCAGTTCAGGCTTTAAGGCTGCCATAGTCAGGCAGGGGTAGTGCTCCAACTTCTGACTCTGTTATAGCATGGGAGCTGATGTCAGTCAGCTAAAGCTGCAGAAAATGATCTACTTTAATCTCTTGTTTTAATTTTCCTGTTTTCCAAATTTTTCATCTTGTAAGTTGAAATGTGGTCAGGAATATTTTTCTTGCCTTTTTATTTTGAATAAGCTGAATCCTCTAACAGCCAGTGATTGGATGGAAGAGTGCTCCTACCCAATGAAGGTGTCTTCAGAGATTCTCTGAAAAAAGTCTTCCTGCAGGAAAAAATCGGAAGACACTGATGCTTTCCATCTGCTTGCATGCTGAGTGCCCTGACCAAAGTATTTGGTGCCAGAGAATGTCATGCCCAGTAATGCCTTGCGGTATCTTTGTGCCCGTTGGCATTGAGTATACAGTAAAAAGCGTAATTAATGAGGAAGAGTGTGCAAGAGCTGCAAAAAGCAGTGCAGCTTCTTGGGTAACTGGTGAGTTAGTCTGAGTGTGGAAACTGGAATACAGTGGCACTGCAAATGGGAGCGATCACATCCACATAATGAAGTTTACAAAATTCCGTGCTTCCAAGTAGGTTTAAATTGTAAAAATTAATAGTAGTGTAGCAGACTTAGGAAATGTGAATGTTGCACATGCTCACTGCAGGCTTCTGGTGTTCAGTAATGTGATCACACTGGATTTCCTAAGTGCTATAATCTGCATCTGATTTTTGGTTTGTGTTTGGTTTTGTTGGGGGTTTTTGGTGGTGTTTGTTATTTGGTTTTTGTTTGGTGTTTTGTTTTGTTTTGTTTTTTTTTGCTTTGTAGCTTTCTGGGAGATTTTTTTCGGATCTAGCTGTGTGGTAGGAATTACCAATTATACCAGGTTGCTGATGAAGTAGTCTGTATGTGTTTCTAACCTTCTGAGATGTCTCAGTATGGCTGAAGTACCTGGTTTACCCCTGAAGATAGAGCATGGTCTCCCAAAATGATTTTTGGGTATGTTGCTAGGGGCGGTGACATAACCCTGACCTCAGCAGAGGGACACTGAGTTGGCACATCCCCACTGGTGCTACGCTTGTCTCTGTAATGCTGAGGCTCTTGGTTTTGTGTTGGGGAGCAGCAGAGCTGGCTCCCCTGGCAGTACCAGATGCAGGCTGGGGTGAGCACAGTCATGTTTCTCTCACTACTTGGAGTGCAATGTGGTGTTTATACTGAGATTGGGTTGGCAGCAGAAGGGTGGATGCTCTGCAATGAGGAAACCCTCTCAAAAAAATCTGTTGGAGCTAATCTGAGCAAAGCTGGCATCTGTTTGCATCTTCTCTGCATTTGGGTGATCTGAGTCTCGTTGTCCTGTGCCCTGGAATGCCATATTGCTTTGCTGTGCCCACCTAGCTGTAGGACATTTCCATTCTGTGCTGGGAAAGCTGGACCACCATGGCTGGGCACTCACAAAGAAATTTTGTGAAGGGCTGGCAAATCGGTGTTCCTCCAGGACTAGCTGTGGGTCTCTCGGGTCAGGCAATGATGAGATGAGGTCAAGTGAGGTCTAGCCTCAGAGAGGATGCCCAAGCAGCTATCAAAAGCTCCCTTTGGCCAAGAATGAAAGGGTTTTAAGTGAGCCGACGGACTGCTGGCTCGGGCCAGGTTCTTGAACAGACAGAAATCTCATGCTACACATTAGACAAGCCATGAGAAGGTGGTTTACAGTAGAAGTCACCACTGTCCTTAACAGCACAGGGTACAGAGTGAGTCACACTGAGTAATAGGAAAAATCTGCTGATCTGCTTGCACCTAGTTTATAGCATTATTCAAAATAATTATTAATTGTAAATTATTTACTCATTAATTTTTTTGGGCCCAAAGCCTCACCTTCAGGAAAAATGTGATGGAGTTGAAGGGAAATGTGGTGGGGTGTTAACAATTAATTGTGCTTGGCCAGGGCTAATATGAAAATTGGGTTATTTGCTACCTTCTTTTCTCTGCTGTTCAGCTGTTAATTGTGCAGCTCTGTCTGCAGTTGGTACCACTCTGACCTTTGCTGCCCCCTGTACCTGTGAATCAAGGAGAGCACCTGAGTGCTTCCACCACCCCCGTGGTTTTGGATATGTTCATCCTTGCATGGCAATGCCATGACAGTAGTGTCCCCTTGCCCACTGCAGGCATCCTTGGGGCAGTGGGTCTCACCAACTCTTGCTTGTGCTTACTTACTGGGGAGTCAGTGGGGACCAGTGTACTGTGGGGACCTTGTTAGAGGCGTATGATGTGTGCAAAGCTGAGCCCTTTAAATCTTGGTGCCCTAGTTAATGGGGATTTAGTCTTCCCAACCTGTCACAGCCCATCTCATTTTTTTCCTCTTTCTTTTTAGTTAGAGGATTATAATTGTCGCATTGACCTCAAAGGGGATTGGAATGCTCTGTATCTTTCTTCTGCCTTTCCCCAGTATCTCCTGAGAGACATCATGAAGAAGGTTCAGGAGTGGATAAACTTGTATTAGCACCACTACAAGCACATGGGTGATAAAACTCTCCCTAACCTAATGTACTTGGGTAATTGCAGGGTCTGCACCGGATGCTCTGTGATCTCCTGAGCTGTGACAGCTCCTCAACACACTGGCTTTAGTCCATGTCCCCAGATAGCCTGGTATGCAGGAGCAGGGACTCCTGCCAGTCAGTTGGGCAGGACCAGTAATTGCAGAGGGGAAGAATGCTGATGGGAACTGGGTGTATGGAGGGATCCCCTTCTTATTCATCTGTGCTTCCTGTACCATAGGAGCCTTGTAAGGTGCTACTGAAGTTCCCAAGCTCATGAGTGCACAAAAGGAACTTACTGTTGCTGGTGGGTTGCAAGTTCAGAAAGCCCAGTATGCAGATACAGTCAGTTCCTTCTGCTGGGCTTCAGCAGAATTCAGAATGGTAACATCTGAACTTCAATTATCTTAGTTTTTTGGGGGGAGGAGGGGTCTAAGTGGGTGGTGCTATTTGCCATAGAAGATTCCTTAGTGGGGTTAGAAGTCAGAAATGCAGCATGGCTGTTTGAAATCCCCAGTTTACACAGCAGTGAATCTGAGAAGTTAGGAAATAATACCATGCACGGCATTTATTAAATGTCCAGGAATTTGCTAAACTGAGTCTTGTGACAGATTCATTAAGATTAAGTAAATTTTGAGGATCCACATCATCAATTTTCTTGTGTAGCTTTCTGTTAATGCTTTTATAATTCCACTAGAAATACACCTCCCACTGCTATATTTAACTTGCTGGTCCTTCTGAAGCTTTAACTGTTGTTCTCACCATTTCTTGGTGGCAAGGACAGTCATGAAGCATGTTGCCAGAGGGTTATTTTGAATCATTAAAGACAATTCATCTTTCCAGTCTTGAGTAGGTGAGTTACATTTGAATGGAAAATATTTCTATTGAGATGAGAATTTCCTCTAAGTTACTGGTTCAATATTTTTCTTCCAAACGTAAATTCCCACATCATTGTCCCATATCTGATAGGGGTAAATTTAGATGCATTTTGTTTATTTGCTGTCACTTGGGAGCCCTTTGAGAGCCAGATGATGCTTAGCCCAGAGTGGGCTTAGCACCCCTGCAATGCAGAGGTCAGATCTGTACTGGGTCACCATTGAGTTGACTCTAGCCATTACCTGGCTGTGCTTGGCAAGAGCTGAGTGAGTACTGGCAGTGTGATGAGGGTTCATGTGCAAAAGGAGGGATGTGGAGAGAAGCTGTTATCAATACTGATGGATGAAAAGCTGGACACAAGCTGGCAATGTGTGCTTGTAGCCCAGAAGGCCAACCATATCCTGGGCTGCATCAAAAGCAGCATTTCTAGCAGGTTGAGGTAGGCGATTCACCACCTCTACTTTGCTCTGGTGAGACCCCCACCTGGAGTACTGCATCAAACTCTGGAGCCCCCCGCAGAAGAAGGACATGGACCTGTTGGAGCAAGTCCAGAGGAGGGCCACAAAAATAATCAGAGGCTGGAACCCCTCTGCTGTGAGGACAGGCTGAGAGAGTTGAGGCTGTTCAGCCTGGAGAAGAGAAGGCTCTGGAGAGACCTTATTGCAGTATTTAAAGAGGGCCTATAGGACAGATGGGGACAGACTTTTTAGCAGGGCCTGTTGTGACAGGGATAATGGCTTTAAACTAAAAGAGGGGAGATTTAGATTAGACACAAGGAAGAAAGTTTTTACACTGAGGATGGTGAAACACTGGCACAAGTTGCCCGGAGAGGTGGTAGATGCTCCATCCCTGGCAACATTCAAGGTCAGGTTGGATGGGGCTCTGAGCAACCTGATCTAGTTGAAGATGTCCCTGCTCACTGCAGGGGGGTTGGGCTAGATGACCTTGAAAGGTCCCTTCCAACCCAAATCATTCTATGATTTTATGAAAACCCAGCCACTCCAGCAGCTGCCAGCCTTTCCCCTGCCTGCCTGCAGCTCTCTATGCCAGGGGAGTGCATAGCCCAGCTCACAGCTGGATGTGTATCTCTGTAGCAGACTCCTTCTGTATGTGAGGTACTTTTTTGGGGGCTTTTCTGGGATGGGAGAGGGTGACAGGGAGACTTGTTGAATAATAAACAGTTAAGGGCTACCACAAGCCTGTCTGGAGTTACTAGCTGCCTTGTCATCCTTTTCCAAGCAATTTGCACATCAAAGTTATACAGCCTTATATCTCCCTTATGTTTTGGTTGAAGCCCAGACCTCACATACAGCTGGTGCTTCTGGATCCCTTCTGATTGTCTGCAGACCCCTCCTTGTAGGGAGGGCCATTTGGGTATCCAGATTGGGGGCTCTTCAATGCAAGACGAAATGTGAACAGAAAAGACACAGTCTGTTCTAGAGGGCTTATGGCCTCCTCCATAGATGAGGGTAAGATAAAGGGTTGGGGATGGAAAGTGTTCTTCCCCCCATTTCCTTGATGTAGAGCCTTAATTTCTGCTGAAAGGAAGAAAAGGGAAACAAAGAAAAGGTACTTTTTTTTTATTCAGATCTGCTAACCTCTGGTTATTAACTGATTAAAATACCAATAAAGCCAAGACAACTGGGATATTAAGTGTGTACCAACATGAATTCAAAGAACTTGGTACTGGATTCCAGTTACTACCCAGAGACTATTAAAACTCAGTTTATCCTGTGGTAGCTGCTGTTGTAACTGGCCATACCTCATTCTAGTTAGTTTGAAACTTCACCTTAGTAATTTATTTGGACCACCTTCTCACACCTTGTAATTTCTGTGGTCAGTGATGGGTTGACCACCTAAAACCACTTTGGCACTTAGCATAACCTGAGGGGCTGGGACCGCTTGAGGGGAATAAATTTGGCTCATGGCTGGAAGGGATGTTGGGAAATTACTCCCTCACCCCCAGTTACCCAAGTGCCAACTCAGATTTTGTTGTGCATTTCTTTCTGCCTGTTCACATTGGGGAAGAAGCCACGGGGAGTGGGCACAGAGACTCAGGTTAGAAAAAGTTTCTAAATGATTCCTCGATGTGCAAATGTTAATCATTAAACCTGTTACTGTTTAACAGCATGACTTCCCATCACGATAAGCTGCCCCTCCAGGCTGAACAGGAATAAATGTCAGGGTGCTTGCTGAGTGCTGGGAGCTGGACTTCAGCCTCTCCCACCTCAGCCCTAATACTGAATAGTGTTTAAACACTCCTTAGTCTGTGGTGATGACCCATGTGGCAGTGGGGCTCTGTGAGGTGGCTGCTGCTGCTTCTTCAGTCTTAACTCTGCCTTTGGAGAGTTAAATTTTCAGCTTTATCAGGGCAAAGTGAGGTTCTCATGTTTTCAATGCTGACATCTGTAACCGGTGTCTGGATTCGAGTTCTGTGCTCAGACCAGTAGCATGTGTGCTTTGCTCTTCTAGGAGAAAAAAATACACTGTAGTCACTTTAATCATTCTCTATGCCAAAAAAAAAAAAAAAAAGAGTGTGTTTTCATCTGGGAATATGCTCCTGGTGTTTGTAGCATCTACTTGGTTTTTGTCTTGCTACCGAGTTCTTTAAGCAGATAGATAACAGCAATGTCAGTGCCTCCATGCTGAAACACTTAGGCGCCTGTCCAGAGGCACGTGGCACAAGTAGTAACAGGCAATACCACCTGACTGGACATATGGCCTTTCTGCCACAAGTTATTAACAGTCGAATGAATGCAAGCACTGGCAGCAGCATCTACTTTTGTAGGAGCAGAATTTTGCAAGGGTGAAAGAAGCTGGTTGTACTCATTTCGCCCCCCCCAGATAGGAGCCTGAATGTAAGCTATCTGCTGGTGCTACTGGACATCTTGATTTTGTTTTAAGAAGGGGTACTTAACTAGTTCATACTCTCGCAGCGAGTGTGGATATCAGCTAGATGATGAAAAGTTACAAATGGATGACTAGGTCTTTACCCCTGGTGTTTTGTCAAGTGGTGCTGGGTAATATTTGTTGCTAGTAATTCTGTAAGGGAGGCAGGGCAAACTTGGCAGTCTAAGGTGTGAGGGCCCTGGGGTATGTATGTGCTGTGCCTGAGCTGAGTAACCCACTCTGCAGGGCATGCTGGAAGCCATCTCTTCTGATCAGAAAAGTGGGGAGAAATGTTTCTGGGGCAGCAGCAATACATCACCTCAAGAAAGCCCCTAACAGCCACAAGCAACTCTAAGTTCCTAGGGAAGTCTGTCCTGTTTGACATAGACTTGCTGTTGCTTCTTGAACAGTTCCATATGGTGGTATGGGATTGGGACAGAATTGGTTCGACAGAATTGATTCTACAGAATTGGTTCTTCAGAATGGCTCTGCACTGTAAGCAGAAATGTGCTTTTTGGAGTTAATTGAGGGGGGGGATGTGTGTGTTGAAATGGCCAAAATAGACTGAGAACCCTGATGATCTAAGGGAAATACCTTTGCTCTTGAGAGGGGCAGGTGGAAAATCCCCACTGTTTGGTAGGTCCACTCAGGCTCCCTATAGGCTGTGCTTCCAGAAGAACTATTTGCAGTTATCCTGCCAGTTTAGTACCTCCAGTGTTACCAAAGCATGTGTGAAGAACAGCTGCGTGGGAATGTCTCTGATGGCATTTAGAGAGCAGGTCAGCTATCTGTCCTCCGGACAGACACCAGGTCCAGCAAGGAGAAAGGTGTTTTTACTGTGTAAGTATTGACCTAAAAGAACTCATCACTGTGCATTTCTCAAAAACCTGTTAGTTTAAAAAAATATATCTCTTAGCTTTTAATTAAACTCATTTGGTGCACTCCTGAGACTGAGAAGGTGATCAGCAAGATTCTCCTTGGTTTGCTGAACTAGCTTATGTGAACTTGGAGGAGCTCCTGTGGTGTTCCCCGCAAATCAGAAAGGTGCGTGAAGAAGTGTGGAGTGCAAGGACTTTATTCTTTAGTATGTGCTCCTAGTTTAGAGTAGGTGTGGAAGTATTAGAGTATATTTAAAACATCTGAATGTTTACTGAAATGTAGACTCTTAATATTATCTTTTTTACCTTGTCACTTCAGCTATTTGAGTTTATTAGGAAAGAAGAAGGGTTGATTATTTATTTATTTCCTCTTTACACATACGGTGTTATTTGCGTCAGTCACAGAAAGTGGAGGTGTTAAAATAACTCGTATCATCCAGGCAACCTCCCTGCAGATGCTGACTACCTCCTGTAGTAATGGCCCACACTATCTTCTTGGAGCCTCTTGCTTGGTTGGGGAGGTACAGAAACCATCCAGTATTTCTTCCTTCCCACCCTCCTGCTAAATAGGTTGACAATATAATATTCAGGATGCACAATGCTGTGGTTTTAGTCTGTATTGAGCCAGATTGAATGCTCAAGGTCTAAAAGCAGAAGGAGAGATTATCTAAGGATGCTTGGATTACAGAATAGGCTTCAGTGTTGCTGGGCTGGAGTTGGCTGCTCCTTGCTGTAGAGGAGCTTGGCCACAACTTCTCCTTTGAAGATGTCTGACTTGGGAGGAGAGAACTACTGTCAGAGAGACCTGTCTGCTCCTTCAGAGCTTATTTAACAGCCTGTCTCCCATTCAGGCAAGGGAAATGTCATGGGTGGAATTTTTCTTATTACATTAAATGACCTGGCTGTATGTCATGGCCTAATGCTATTACTGCCAGCAAGCAGGGGATAGCGGATGATTTTCCTTGACTGTTTCCTTTGCTTTCTGGGAAAGGGGCTGTTCCCATCTGATTCAGCTGCTAGGCAGCCGGATTTCTCTCTGCTGGACAATGAACAGAAACTGCTGTTTTATGCACCAGAAACTGGGGTACTGACTGCTATAGTTCCAACTTAGTTTCTGGTGTCACATTAGTTAGGATTTAGATATTGCACCAAGCCAAGGGTCTATCCACTAAAGAGGTACAGGTTGAAAGTGAATCTGTGTTTCTACATTACACAGATTTGTAGTGGCATCTGTTCTGCCCAATGGGTTTTAAAGGGGAAACAGTCCAGAGATAATGAGATTGAGACTCTTCAGTTGGTACTTTTAGTAATAAACATTTTTTTGCGTCGATACAACTGGTGCACTTGACTCTTCAGAAATGCGGTAAAGTGCTTAAGCATCTTCTTTTACAGATCAAGAGTCTGAGGGAGGCTCAGAAAGGTTAAAGTCTTGATTTACACTGATTGCTCAGGCTCCATTGACTTTCTCTTTGAGTGTCTTTCCCACCGGGCATTTGACTGACATCCCTTTCCTTAGAGCTTCAGTGCATGTGCAAATAGTCATGGCTCTTTTGCAGGAAGGGGAGGTGGATTATGGCAAAGCAAGGTGAATATATCCCACTGATGCACAGAGCCAGCATGCTTTGCCCCCCCAAGGATGACACTTCTGTTGGGATGTCTTTTAGATGCATCACTGAGCGTGCTCAGGCCTGTTTGCAAGCGTGACATCTTGCAGTGCTGCAAGGTGAAGGCCCTTGTCATTGCACAACGAGCAGCTTGAATGAGGCAAACAGTAACAAGTTGTCCAGGGATGGTTCACTGGCTCCTGCCTAGCAGGAGGAAAAGTGTCACTATGATTTGTGCTTACCTAGCTATGCCACTGAATTTTATCTATAAACCGGGTTCCTGGTTTAGACAGAATCCCTCAGGCAAGATGCATGCCATTTGCACAGGGCTCTTAATTAGAAGAATTCATCATAAACGTGGGCATCTTTCTCTCATTAATATGGCAGGGGATAGAGATTAATTGCATCAGCAGAAATATGTCTGTTGTTGTTTACTGTTTCTGTGAAATGTGGCAGTCCTTGGTGTCTGCAGAGATGAACTTCCATGTGATACTGCTGTGCTGCCACTATTGTGTTTTTAATAATTTAATGAATTGCTGACTTTTGAGTTGAGGTAGCTCCACAAGGCTTGCTGTCTGCTGATCAGGAGATGCTTAAAGCTTACATACTCAAAAATTTCCAGATCTGCAGTGATAAAGGGGGAAAAATCATGGCATGTTTAAATTTTTAATAGCAGCCCTCTCCTAAAATATGTGTTCTCCTCTCCCATACTGTCACTAGCAAAGGAAGGGATAGAGTGCAAGGAGAGAATTTCAAAATTAACAACTTAGTTTGGGCACATGTAGACACTGCATCCTGCTTCTGTGTCCCTCCTCAGCTGACCAAGGAATGCCATTTTGAAAGTGTCCAAAGAAGAACAAGTCCATTGACTGTGCAAAGCTCAAGAATTGAAGATTAAAATTGATTATTGGGTGCTTCTATGTGAAACCTGCCTTCCAGGGCCAAGGATTAATTGCTTACCTTCAGGTTTTGAAGGGTCTGTGTCTTTCACAGAGAATAATGCATGAACATCTTGCTGTCTCCAAAGCACATCAGCATTCTTTGAAATGCCAGTGGGGTGCAGCAGGGCTCTCTCTAAAGCTAGTGGGAACAATTAGACCACTAGAGAGTTGGTTTTGGTGGGGGCTTTTTGGCCAATAGTGCCCATCTTTCTCCTCAGGCGAATTTTACTTGATTTGTCTCCTTTCTTCCTCTCCAGATGGCTATCATGGTATAAACAGCTTTCTAAGGAGATCTGCTTGTTTCCCCTGCCTAAAAGATGGCTTACAGGAAGAATGGACTAAGTGTATTTTGAGGAGATCAACATTGTAGCAGTTGTGTACACCCATGCTGTACTGGGCCAAATCCCATTCCAGCTCTTGCAGTACGCAAAAGTCATGTTTTTCAGCTGGCTCTGTCCTCTAAGCACAAAAGCTAGATAGGTGATCAGTGCTGTTACTAGAGAGGAGATGAGTGTTTGTCCGTGTTTAAATTAGGCCTACTCTTCAGTGAGTGCTTTGTTACAGATGCTCTCTGCACGGTTCTTGCACTTTTCTTTTGGAATTGAAGTGTTAAGCAATCTTCTTTATCCCTTTGTCTTCTGTGCTTTTGTGTTATGAGTTAGGGATGACAGTGCCTCCTCTGCCAAATAAGATCTGATGAAAGGTCTTGCCTGAAAGATTTATTTATTCAAGTATGAGATTTTTCAAGTTTAAGTGGATATTAAATTGGAATTTAAGGAAATATCTCAAAATGAAGGAGGGTAGAACAAGCATTTCTGCCTGTCCTTGTTCTCAAGTGTGCCGTGTCTATTGCTCTTGGAAGAGGAACAAACTCTTGTGGACTTGTTAAGATGGTTGAAGAGGCACTGACCTGTGGACTCTGGTGCCTTCTGTGTCCAGAAAAAAACTCAAACCACAATAGTTTCTGTGCATTTTTTTTAAAGTCTAGCTTACAGTTTGTGGGCTCAGACATGAATGATTGGAAGATTTGTCACATGTCTGAGGAGAAGAGTTACAGACACTTAGAAGATGTAAGAATTTATCTAACATAGATAAGAATTTACTGTCCATAATTCATTGGATTCTTCTATGTAAAATCTCATGTACAGCACTGAGGCTTAATTGATTGAACTCTTCTCTAGAAAAGTTATTCTTTAAGATGCAAATAATGTAAAATTGCCTTACTGGCTAAAAAAAAGCATAAAAACAGTTCAAAGTTGCTTTTGCCAAGCAGAGAATATTGTTATCTGCTTTTAATTATAGGCCAATATCTTCCTTAAAAAAAAGTAAAATCCAAGTCTTTTGTATCCTTCTGGTGAATGGAAGCAGTTAATTGAAATAAAGACTTTGTTTTTGATATTTGCAAGGTCCTTCAGATGAAGGACTTAGATGTGGAAGTAGGTGCTTTATGAAGCTGTTTCCTGCATTGCAGCTCTCCCTTTGAGCTGAGATGGAAAGGAGTTGTTAATCTTTTATCAAGGGCTCTGCAAGACATTGTTGTGGTCTTGTGAATATCATTGGTTGTGTCCTCCAAAATATGTTGTTGGGGCCGTGCAGCTGGGAGAAGGCACGGACAACTGTGGTAGCTTGCTGAAAGAAGCAAGAATATTTGATTTAAGAGCCTGCAGACTCTTATTACCACTCCCCTTGCTCTGTTAAGGTGGTTATCCTAAATTTTGCTCTGCAGGTTATCATGAACAACTACGATGCTCCTCCAGATTTTGCCAGCTGCCAGTAAGCACAGTGCTTGGAAGGTCAAGAAATACAGGAGAAACTAGTTTTACCAAGACATCCCTCCATCTGCAAAGAAAACTTGTATTTTCTTCCCTCTGGGTACTGCCTCCCCTTTGGGCTGTGAAAGAGGCAGGAACTGAGACAGTACAGCCCCGTACCAGCAGGAGATAGGGGCTCTGCTAAATCATGTGAGCCTTGGGGCAGCCACCTTCCAATAACTGGACTGAGAAGACACTGAGGAATGAGAGGTGTATTTAGAAGGACTGCAGGGGGAAACAGAAGAAATGAAAACCAAGATGGTCTCCAGACGATGTTGGCTGTGGTCCCTGAGGAGAATCATTTTTGCTCAGTTGCCACTGATGTTTGTACTCAAGGTTAAAGCACTTAGTTGGAGGCAAAGATGCCATTGTGGGAATATTTTGCTTCAGATGGATTGACTACAAAAAGAATTCTTGTTGTTAGCCTAATACTAACCAGGCGCTATGACAGGAATGGTGATTCTCTCACTTGCCTGGTAACGTGAAAGTGTGTGGTGAAGGGTAACCCTAAGTCATTATCAACTATAAAATGTTGAGGGAGTTCCTTCTCCTCTTATCTTGTAACTTGTTTCTTCACGCAGGTTAACACAGTGCTCTGGGAGAGATCAAAGGGGTGAATGTGTGTAGGAAAACAGAGGATGGGGACAAGTGTTCCATACGTGATTTTTCCCCCTTGCTGCTTCCCTCTGAAATTTATCAGTCATTTGGAAATTGTTTCAGGCATATTGCTCTTTATGTTATAATAGGAGTTGCCTGTTAAAAGCATATCTGATGAGTGGTGAGCTACTTGTGTGAGCTTTCATCTGTTAAGATTTTTATGAGGTTAAAGATGGCTGTTCACTGAGGCACCCCCAGCTCCAGTTCAGCATTGAGTGGAGGGACTGGGTGGAAAGGTGCCATTTGGACTAGCAGCCCTCAGTTCAGCTCCAGTGGCTGCTGGAGCGGTCTTGCTGGAGAGATTTCCTTGCTGTTTGATCCACTGGCCTCAAATACTGGCTCTATAACCCAGAGAGTGAATACTACTCTGGAGATAGAAGAGTTTTGCAGCCTCCGAATCAGTACATCTAAGTGACATGGAATATTTGGGGAGAGCTTGCAGGGGGCCAGGCAGGTTGGACCGAGCAAGTTAATTTGACAGGGAAATATTGTTGCAGTGTGGCAAGATAACACCAACTTGGCTTCATTGTGCTTGTTCCTCTGCACTCTAGACTGCAGAGAAGAGCAGCTCTTTAAACATCCCTGTAGACTTTCCTCACTTTCAGATGAGGAAAGAAAGGGACAATAAGGTTTTAGGAAACTTGAGGTGTGGCTGTGTGCACAGTTTCTGAATTGAGTTGTCTGGGAGATGCATATGTGTTCTTTGCATAGGTGTATACTGACAGCCTTCAGGGTCATGTTGCAGCCCAGCTAAGATTGCATGCTGCGATGGTGTTTTAACTGTGATAACCTCTGGAGACTTTTTTTCAGTACAGAGGATTTTCATCATCTTTGTACTTAATTTCTTGTTTTGCTTAAAGTATTAATTCAGATCTAGTGTTTCTCCTACTGCTCTGGGTGGTACAAACAAAATAGTGACAATCCACTTGACCTCTCAAACCATGGGAGTTGAGGGACACCTTCCTGTATCTACAACGGGAACTGACATACTTGCCTAGTAAGAGACCAAACCAGATGAGTTTTGGCTGGTGCACTTCTGTCCCCACCAAGCAGAGGTCCATCTTGGACATATCTAGTTTAAAAGCCCCAGAACGATCCTGCAGAAAGGGGATGGTGGAAGGTGGCTCCAGGACCCAGCTGCCTGCCTTCCTCTTCGTTTTTTGTTGGGTTTTTTTATTATCTGGGGAATCCATACTTAGGACTTTGGTCATCCAAGAGCTGGGAACAAACCAGTTTGCAGTCTCTTTCTGTGGGTGGGCTCGCCCAAGATGGGCTGACTCTGGTGTGCATCCTGTGATGAAGTCACCAGGGCAGCAGTGACTTGCATCAGACAGAGACACCTTTAGCCAGAGATGATCACTCAGCCTTGCAGCAGAGACTTCACCAGCAAAAACTAGTGAAGCACTTTAGATTCCATTGATTAAACTGCAATAAATGAGCATGTCCTTGTGATGGCTAAGTGCAGCTGAAATCTCAACCCATGAGGCTTTTTTAGATGTTTCAATGTTCCCAAGTTAATGAGCCTCCTTGAGATAGGTATCGCTTTTCTCTTGACACTTATCATTCTGTTTCAGACCTGGCATGGTCATTTGGACTGTGACACTGGTTAACGCAGAGAGATAAATTGTTATTGCATTACCTTTGCCACAATGCATGGTCTGTGTCAATTGTCTCTCTCCATATTTGAAGCAGTCCATCACATGCTACAATTTTGCTGTTGGTGAGGAAGATCGCTTTTCTGCAAAGAGAAATGTGATTTCTTCCCTAATCTATGATTAAAGATCAGTGGACTTTTGAAAGATACCTTTCTACTTTCCTTTAACAAAATTATTCATTCTGTTGTTCCACATGACTGACAGATATATGTCAACTCCAGACCTTTAGCATTGCAGTGCAAACCTCTGCTGACTGAGTTTAAGACTGATTATTCAATTGCAGGAACAGTACCAGGCTGTTATCCTCTGTGAACTAGCATATAGAAGTGGGTAGTGTGCGGTCCTGGGAGACCAGGAGGATAGGCGTGCAAGGATTGCTCCATTTTACGATGGATGTACCTTACAAAGATTTGATTCTGTGAGAGAGTATTCTGTTGTTTAACTTCACTGATGGTTTCTAATGAAGTGTGCTGCTAAGCTCTCCTGCTCTACCTAGTTGGTGCACTAGGGTCAGCTTTTCTGAATTACCCACATATACCAAGTATTTGGATCTTTAAAAAGAAAACCAAAACAACAAACAAAACCCCCAAATAACAACAACAACAAAAAAACGCAACAACAGACAAAAAAAACCCCAAAACAAAAACAACAAACAAGCAAGAAACCCCCAAAACATCAAAACAAAAAAATGCCCAGCAAACGCTTCTGGCTAAAGAATGCCTTTCCCCTTCTGGAAGGGTTCTCCCTTGGGTATCCTTGACTATGAGTATGAGCAGAGTTAGTTATATTTGGGGGGGATAAATGTCTGGCAATCACCTTGTATCATCTTTTCCTGATTCTTTGGAGTAGCCTGTCAATGACATGCTGAAAACTAAGCTGTTGACCAGTCTTTGATATAGCTGGTCTGGAAAACAACCTTATGATAGTCGTTTTAAGGATTTTGTAGGTCATTACCAGACCCTGGAAGTACACTGTGGCATTGAAGGGAAAGCTGGCTTTACATTAGTTGTGCTGGTCGTGTAAACTGCTTTTGGCTGAGATGTTTAGGGGAGAAGCTGAAAGTGGATGCTCACAAAAATCTGATGATTGTTCTGAGAAAGGTTAGTCACAAGAGCTCCCCGAGGAGGTAAGGAGCTGTGGTAGTGTGGTACTCATCAGCGCAGGTAGGTAGCAGCACCGTGAGGGGTGCAGGCATCAGAAATTAGTTTGAGTGCAGTGGACAGAGTCCTGCAATCCACTGGGGCATGAGGCAGGAGCTGAGCATCTCCTCTCAGCACCCTGCTCCCAGGTAGCAGGCCCTGCCATGTCCGCAGCATGCTCTGAGTATTAATTTCCCTCTCACATAACTGGGAACTGGCTCTGTTTGCACTGGATAGGAACCTAGCTTTAAAAAAACCCCTCAAACAAAGCCCAAAAGCAACAAAACAAACTAAAAATTACTATGGTATTGCTATGGTAACAAACATCTAGAAATGCAGACAGATCTCTGTATCAACTGCAGGCTGGGGCTTTATAGCCTGTGCCCTGGTGGTTGCATATGCAATCAGAGACAGAAATGACGCTGTAAGGGGAAACAGCAGCTGGTTTATGGTACCTTGGGATCTTTCCAAATACGAGACCTACTGCTCCTTCTGCTTGAGGCAGGCTAGGAGCAGTTGCAGGCAGTTGGTGTGTGTCTGTCATTGCCTGCTTGCTACCTACCCAGGCAATGAGAGATGAGGGCCCAAATACACTGAACAGCACTGTTAAGGCTAAGCAGAAATGGCTGGTTACAGGATCAGCATGGGCATATCCTGCATTTTGAGTGTAAGGATGCTTTGGCCTCTCATTGGGTTTTTGAGGGATTCTGGATAGTTGGAGAAGGTAAGTTCATTTTGCATATAGTGTATCTTTTGCAGCTTCCAGCAGCATGTTCAACAGCAGGCCTGAGAGAAGGCAAAGGGAGCTCAGCTTCTTCCCTGGCATGGTGTTTAGTTGTGTGTGCAGTGGTTCTGGGTTTTGCTTTGTTTTCACTCTTGTTCTATCTTCCCTCTGTTATGGGCAGTGTTAAAATCAGTGAAGTAGTAGGGGAGGTGCCAGCAGCAGAGAGCTTTGAGTTTCTGTCTGAGTTGGAGCAAATTCTTGCAAAGCACACCTAAAGTGTGGGGTGTCTTGATAACTTGGCTATCTTTCTCTTCACAAGCATGTCCCCAAAAATACATCAGGACTGGGCAATAGGACAAGAGAAAAAGGGAAGGAGTTTCTACCAGCAGAATTACAGAGGTGTAAGGACCCTGCTATAATCATGGAGGCTGGTGTTAGGAGAGAGAGAAGACCACCTATCCTGAGAAGGCCTGGCTTTAAAGAGGAGAAGAGACCTCAGAATGTTGCCTTCTAAAAGAGGCCTTGCTTCCTTGCAGCCCTTCATGAGCGATGATCCTGAAAGGATCCCAGCATGTGAAAAGGAAGCTGCCCCTTATAATGCAAGGACTTCTCTGGCTTGCTGCTGCTCTGGCTTCCCTCAGGACCAAATCACAGGCTGATTCTTCCCAAATACTGTTTCAGGCTTCAAATTTGCAGAGCTACTGGGTGAGATATCACTGGGGACTTGATCTGGGTGCTTTTGACATACTACTTTTTTCTGTTCTACTTCGCATGTGATTGCAGGGGAGGAACTCCAGGGAGCTCAGCCTCCTGAATCAGGCTACATGTTGCCATATTATTATGTGTAGTCATGACAGTTAATGCTTGTAGTGGATGTGCATGGTAGAACTTGCTTTGTGTTGACACTTGTAATTCAGGATTTCCCTTTGAGCTGAGTACTTGACTTTACAACCTTAAATATGCATTTTAAACATTGATTTGAGGAGAAAGGTGCAAGGGAGAGAGCTGTATAAAGTAGTATATACATTGACAGACAGTGGAGTGCCCTTTATCAGCTCATATTGCTTAAACATCTGTTAATTACGGAGAAGGATTGAAAAATACTGTCCTGGCAATTGGCTGGATCCCGAGCTGTGAATGTTACTCAATGAGCATCAAGGCTGCTGTGTGTTCACACCCTGTGGTGTGGAGATCTTGCTGGCAGTTGCCGTGTGCTAATCAAAACTAAGATTTGAACCATTAAATCTTTTTTTTTCCAGTTGGAGGTGTTGCTCTGATAAAGAGTGTTGCTCTTTTTTGCTGTTGGGTATGTTGCTGCTCAGACCACCTTCAGCAGTGGCAGGGATGGGCTGCCTGAAATCAGTTGTGCAGGTGAATACACTGCCTGGGTGCTGTCAGCCTGTAGTCCTGCCACGTTCTCACTTTTACATCCAACCAGCTACATGAAGAAATGTCTGTTCCAGATGGTGTGATGCAGAATTACAAGCTAATTCCACTTTCATGTTCACCTTTTGCCACTTAAGGATAGGCCTCCTGCATCTTGTTCCCTGTCTGTAACAATTCTTTCAAGTTTTTGGGTGTTTGGTTTTCTGATTGTATTTTTTTAAAGATTATTTTGTGATATCTTTGGTGCTGTCTCCACACTTTCAACCATGTCTCTGCTTTTGGTTTTATGATTTTTTATTTATTTTTTTTTTTTTAAACCTACTTTGAACAGACCTGTCAGCAGGTTTCGATTGTTCGTTTGTTCATCTCCATCTTTTCTGGAGGCAGAAATGCTAAACCCCAACAAGACCCAGCCAGAATTGTGAAGAATGTCTCAATGTCTTTTTCTCTTTGGGAAAATATGAATTGTGTTACAGACTTCATGTCTCTAACAAGCTGTGTTGCACTTAACCTTTACCTTGCCACTGCAGCCTCCAGCTAGAAATTTTTACATTATTTGTCTTCTGGGTAATGAAGGCTATTTATCAACATATTAGTTAAAATGGTTTCTAAACACAAGGCATCTGCCAGGGCAAATAAAGATTTGGGAGAAGGGGAAGTTCAGTGTGTTAAGCAATTTGATTTTTTTTTAATAGATTGTAATGAAATCATGAGGGTAAGTGACTGAAACTGGGGCCTCAGTGAATATGCTGTGTGTGTTTATTTCTCTCTGTTTATATTTTTGTTGTGGCTGAAATCCTGTCCTGCTGATGTCACTGGGAATTTTGCCACTGGATTTCACTAGTAATTTACAGGACATGCAGGCTTTTGCATTGTGTTCTTCTGAACACAAAGCTTCTTTTCTTCATGCTGCACTCTGCGGAGAAGAGGAGGAGGCAGAGCAGAGTTCATCCTCGTGAGCAGCCCTGTGGTTTTCATAGAGCTGTGACAGGACTGAACGTATCCACGTTTATTTTTCATTCAGATTTAGGAAGGTGACTGAAGGCCCGGTCAAGATTCTTTGACCATCACAGTACCAGTGGCTTTTTGGAGATGTGCTGTCTTTTTGGCGAAATAAATCTGTGTGGTGAAAAATGCACCTGCCTGGTGCTCCTAGGGGATGGGAGGTTGAAAGGCTGTTCCATTTCCCAGAGATGTGAACAGAGGTCCCTCAGTCCTACTGGTTATACTCAGCTATCATACTTTGGAAGAGGAGAGTTTTTTAAAAAAAGCATCCAGTGGTACTTGAGAAGGGAAAACTACACTGATTATAGTCGCACAACACTCCTGGTAAGCAAAAGGTTAGGATCACAGCCCCAGATATCAGAAAGAGCTGTCCACATTTTTGTTATGACCCGTGCATGAACTTTGAGCTTTGAAAATTTGCTCACGGAGTGGAAACTGCTGAGCTGGTGGCTGGATTGTGAGCCTGCCAACCATGACAGGGAAAGGATGTTGTGAGTGCAGCCTTTGCATCGTGCGATGGAAGTGGGACTGGTCTGCAGGGCTCTGGGAGCAATCTAGAAATGACATTTGAGCAAAAACTCACTAGTTAAATGTGTGGAGGAAAATGTCAGGCATATCTTTTAATAAATGAATTCAAAAATAGCAGCTTCCAGAATCTGCCAGATCATCCAGGCTAAAAAACAGCTATATGCCAAGATTTCTGTAGTGATGTTATTGCTGACCACAAACATTCAAATATTATTTCATTTGAAAATTAAGTTTTGTGTCCTTTATCTCTACCTCCTGGGTTTTGAATTTCTAGGTATCCACCTCTTTCACTTCTGCAACAATGAAGGCAAAAAGTTATCCTTTGCAAAGAAAAGCTGTGAGTTCTCCTAACAACATAACCCAGGAGTTGCTTCTTCACAAGATGATCTTACAATATGAGACTTGCAACAGAATTGAGAGTGCGCTGTGGGCGGAGTCAGATGATGGCTGCCCTTTGTATTGGATGTGGATTGATAGAGTAATGGATTTTAAAGATCCTCACTGGTCGCCACAATCATTGACTTTATTTTTGCCCCAGTTCACACCTGCAGAATGAGCCAAGTGGCCGTGTGAGGGACCGCGTGCGGCATTTTGTGCATGGGGAGAATCATGTTTCCATGAATTTCCTGAGTATGTTTTTTGTGATGCTTGCTTCAGTGGTTCTTTTCTTCTTTATATATGCCCAGCTTTTTCCTGGTTGACAGTGATGAAATGGCGGAGCAGAGAGGCTGTTGAGGAGGCTTCTGTTAATAATGTGATTGAAGTTTAGAATGACAGAGGCTTGGATAGTGTAACACAAGGGTTTTTCATATTTGACAGGTGTATATGAGCCCATTGCATGATTCTTCATTGGTATGCATCATTGATTAAATTTGCTCTTGGGGAGGTGAATTTAATGTCTTTGCAAATGGAGACCCAAGCAGGAGGAGAGCATGGTGCTGAAGATCTTGTCAGTTCAAATTGATTGCTGAGTCCTGGAATTGGAGCAATGCAGTAACTGAAAAATTAATCAAATAAAATGGAATATCATTTGGCTCCTAAACAAAATGCCCGGGGCCTGATATTCTCAAGTCTTCACTGACAAATAGACAATGAGTTTTTCCACTATTAGAAGACAGCGTTGCATGCCACAGGGCTGAAGGCAAAGCAGAGACTTTGTCAAAGTGAACAAGGTCTTCTGCAGAAGGACTCATTTTTGTAATAAATCATGCATGCACATGCACCATCACTATTGTCACTACAGTAAGAGTACCAGTACAGTCTGTGGAGATAGATCTCATGGCTCTGAACCAGTCAAATACAAGTCTCCATTGTGAGCTGAAGGTCATTCTTGAACTTCTCTAAGAAACCAGGTCATGATTCAGCTGCGGCCTGAGGAGTTACATGAAATCACTCTGTTCAACACCAGTTTGCTTGGTGATTTACAGGCAAGTTGCATTTTCATATTGCGCCTGGCTGACTCCTAACCAACGGGCCCTGCCAAGAGCCTTTCTGTGTGATGTTCGAAAGCTAATGTGAGGAAGAGCTGCGTGGAGCATGGTGGTAAGTTAATCTGACTTGTCAAGGTGATGTCCTTCTTGGGTGTTATTTCCTGGGAAGACAAGCTTTGTGCAGGCTCTGGGTTTGTGGGCCAGCCTCCAGGAGCAGCACTGTACCTCAGGGGGCACAGAGGCAGGAGCGTGGCTCCCCGAGGCCAGTCTGCCACCTGGCTCTGTCTGCAGGATGTGCCATACTTCCCACCTTCAGGGTGAAGCTATCTGTGAGAGCTTGTAACAGGATATATCTGGTGATTAACATGTAGAAACAGGAGAGGGAGTTGGTGCAGAATTGGGTAATATTAAAAGTCATGAGTGTGTGAGGAAGACCCACTAATAAAAACATGTTAGTGAAAGATCTTTCCTTGCTGGAAGATGGGGAGAAATTTCCACCTCCTGCTGTGGGGCTGGGTTTGTCCCTGGGGGTGTGTGTGTGAAATATCCCCTTGTCTTCTTGGCTCATCTGTGCATGTGCACAGTATTTCTGTCAAGTGTGAATGTTGGCTAGTTGCAAAACTACACTGTTTTATTCTTAATCTTCTAATCTCCGTTTAAAGCTCGTAACTCTTCAGGATAAATGATTAAAAAGGTGCTTCCACTTCCTTTCTCTAGCCTTAACAAAAAACTCTTACAGCATGATTTTTTAAGGCAAATAAAATGAGCCTCAAGCTTAACATAATTAAATATTTTAATGCTTAGTGTGACCACTCCTCAGTGCTAGCTGACCTCTGCTTATCCCTTAGATATTTAGTTCACTGCTGACTGTTTTAGCAGCTTATGAGGACTAAAGTTGCTTTCTCCTTCTCTGCAAAAATATCTATGGTGGCATCTGTCACTCCAGACAGTTGTGATTCACTAGGAGGAAAAGGCTGAATGTAGGTCACTTGAGTTCAAAGGGAATAGATTGGTACATCAGCACGGAGGCACATCCACACGTTGCATCTGTGCAGACAGCGTAGGTGGGGGAGTGGGCGTAGAGAGACACAATTTCTGTGACTGATATGTTTAATGAAGATCTAGACCACTCATTTGAACTGTCTTGCTGGCTTCATAGGTGCTGCTAGGTAATCATGTGGGCATCATCTGTCTTGATACAGAATGCTGTATGTCAGTCTGGCATGATACAGATGCTATAAATCAGGGTTCAGGTAATGCCTAAATGGACGCCGAGGATCTAACACTTAGAAGACAAATAGCAAAACATTGTTCCTTTTTATTCTTTGTCTTAATAATTCAAAATCACTCAAGAAACAGGGGCATTCTTTCCTTTTCCTTCCTTTCTTTTTTTTTTATTTAATGTCTATGAAGACCTGGGATATTTTTCCAAAAGAAAAAATGCAGCTTCCTATAGTGCCTTTTTTTTACTCCAAAGGACCTCAAAACACACTTTTGCAAACTGTGTATATATAATCTTTAGCAGAGCAGTATTTCTATATGCAGTAATTAACCTAGATGGCTTTTGCAAAGTAGGTTTGCTGTGTAATACTAAACAGATGTCTGAATGCAGACAGCTTCATGTCCATGTGACCATCATTTCTCTGTACAAAACCTTCATTCCCAGAGGCACCGTGTCCCCAGCTACCTCTTGGGATCTCTTTCTGACAATGCTTCTGGTTTGCTGTGGGTGCCAGTATGAACTGCTTAGTCCTCTAGGTATTCAAATAGTGTAGTGTCATGTCTGTCTGCTCCCTCAAGTCAGATGTTGTCATGGATATTTATGGGTAGAGAGAGGTGTGCTTGGAAAACAAGTGCTGTTTCAGGGCAAAACAATCCCACAGACCTCACACTCCTCTCTCATGCTGGTACTCAGTCATTTTGAAGACCATCCCCTCACTCTTTTTTGGGGTTTTCTCCAATTTATTTTTCTCCCAGAGAGAAATACAAAAGCATAAAGGTTTCTATCAGCAAAAATAGCAGTGTTCATGTCACAACAAAATTTGCCAAATAGGGGAAAAATAGCTTTACCCCAGGGTATGAGATGAAGACCAAATGAATATAGAAGCCATGTCCTGCAAAGAAGCAAAGCTTCTCTTAAAGGTTCTTTTCATGTCCATGTACATTTTCACGTAATAGATGA
>WTSP01002815.1:70012-124541 GCA_025331215.1 Actenoides lindsayi
CTTTTGCTTTCCTATTTTAAATAAATATACACTAAAAATCCCTTTGGATTCAGTTTGGTTTTAATTAGACTATAACAAGTATACACTTTTTACACAGAAGCTCTGGAAAGAGGATCTAGCACTCTGTTTAAAAAAAAAACCAACACTTAAGTAAAAATCAGCAAGGACGACTTCATTTTAGAATACAAAATAACATACTGCTAGATCGAAAAAAAATGTTTGTCCTCAGTGTACGGAAAAAAAGAACCAATTTTCCTATTAGTAATAAGATATATTTGCATCTCTTAAACCTTCTGTGGTAGTTTGTTATATAACAGGAAACTACTTGAAAATGATAACATAGCAAGCATTGATTACAGTATTTTTTCAGTGCTGATGACCAATAATACAAATTTTCTGCAACAACCCACAGACACATTGAAAACAATCATAAGCTTCTTGCTACACAGATCTATTTAATAAATATTGAATTAAAAAGTTAGAGTAGGATATTTTAAGTCTAACCCATATAAAGAAACAACTGTTTAATATGTTTCATGTTTAATAGTCTGTTAGCACCTCATCTACTAACCACCTCACAAGCACAATTAACACCTGCCATGTTATTTGTAAGGTCCTAATTATATTTCAAGAAATCTAATTGTGGTGCTATTAAACCGTCTTGTACCAGCATGAATGAAAAGTTTGAGAGACTTTTAGCAAATGGCAAGAGGAGATGGAAACATTTTAATTCAAGGAATAACCACTTTCCAAAGTGTTTATAGATTTTTTAACTTTATTTTCCCATTTGAGTTCAGGGCAAAAAACAATAGTGAGCGAACTATTGCCACCATTTTACTTACCAAAGATATAAATATATGATATACAAAGATATAAATATATTAAAACAAAAAATCGTAATATAATTTTTCAGTTTTGTATAAGGGACATCTCTGTGCATTAGAGTTCAAACTGGGGGAAGATAGGCCTTGGCAACTGCTCCATCTCATCTGGGATCTGGATTTCTACAGTTCTGAGCAATCACATTTCCTCAGAGCTGTTTCGAAGAGTGGCCTCAGGCATGTATCTTTGAAGCCCTTTTGGCTTCCACTGCTTTGCTTTATGCACCGCTCCTAAAAACAAAAGACTAGAAGGATGCCCCAGGGCATTATGTCCCTTCCTTCCAGCTATAGGTAGTGTTTTCCTGTCTCTAGGCAGCTGGGCCAGAAGACTTTGTAGCATCCAGCCCTTGCTTAACTGCTCAAGGTCTATTTGGGATTACATACCAGAGTCAAAGATGAGCATACAGGGGAAGCCATCCCTTGCTGTATGTTGCTCTACTGCTGGCCAAGACAGATATAGCATATAGAGATACAAGATAATCAGTAGTGTCATGCACCTGTCACATGTGAGGTCGTATAATAAATTCTAGCTTCTCAGGTTGTCATCATACAATGAATATCCATCAGGACTGTATTCAGAGAGGGAGATGAGGTGGCATGATTTATGCATGTGTTGCTAATCTGCGTGGGGGTGGAGAGGGCTTAGTTTGTGCCAAAGCCAGTCACTGCGTGTGGAAGTGACTTGTTTGCATGTGTGATGCTGAGCTCATATAACCAGCATGGCAGTGAGTACCCTGCACTCTTCAGGGCTGCTGTCTGCAAAATGAATGAGACTGATGTGTGCTGTAATGCTGGCGCTTGTGCACTATGCCTTATTTTCGGCTGTCCTCTAGTTATCAGCCCATGCTGGTTTGCATAGCTTTGGGACCTGGGCAAAGTGTTCCAGATGTGCTTTCTGGAAGGAAGACAAGGACGTGCAGGAGTGAAATATCACAGGATGAAATATCACTAGGAGGATGCTTCTCCACGGAGTCACTAAAGAGATGGCTTAGTAGAATCATTAGGCGGAGGCCACATGGCTGCCTCAAAAGCAAGGCTGGGTTCTTAGATACGAAAGCAAGGAGCTGGGATTGTGGTAGGACAAAAACCACCTTTCCATATGCTGAGAAGTTGGAGGAGGGTAGTGGTGTGTGAAGTAACAAGAGAACCACTACTCATAGACCAAGATAATAACTTAATTGCTCTTGGGGTTTTTTTGCTGCCCTTCCTTTAAACTTTCCCTGCACTGTTTGCTTCTCTTGTGTTGCCTGCTTTCTTCCCCAAAATGTCCAAAAGACCAGCTAGTGAAGCCATGGCAAGTCTGCTTGAAAGTTAGTGGCCAAGCCTTGTCTAGCAACACACTGTTGTGGCCTGTAGGTCAGGAACATCCTGTTTCTAAAATTCTTCGCACTAACAAACCACGTCTGCTTGTGACAGACATCATAGAATGTGATGTTCACCTCCTCCAGGCTGTAGGCAGTAACATGGAAAACACTGTGCCATTTTCTGTGTCCCTTGGAGGAGGCTCTGAAAGTAGCATCCAAAAAGTGATGAGTGTGGGGAAAATATTGCTGTGGAAACCAAACACAGAAAAATAATTGCTTCTCCTTTCTTGCCTTATACAGGATTTCCACCTTTTTAGGCCAGATGCTTGAGGACACTTTCCTTGTCAACAGCTCAATGCCTGGCAAAAGTGTGAGGGAAGAAGAAAATAGAAAATTTTTGGTGGAATTCCATAACTTCCTAACTATGGAAGAAGGAATGGAGAGAAAGAGTTTCTCAGGGCAAAACCAGAAGAGAGCAGAGATACAATCTTTCAGAGCTGGCAGAGAATTGCCTCTGCATGCACTGAAGGCAATAAATGCCAGAAGACAGTGGGAAAGAATAGGGAGGTGTAGAGGCACTTTGGGCAATCAACAGTGCTGGAAAGCAAGGCCCAGCAGACTTTCCCTGCTTCTCACTCCCACCATCCTTTGGCAACTACAGCACTGTCCCAGGGCCTGGAGAAACCCTGTGAGATGGCAACCGTGGCCTCATCTTAGACAGGACTGAATATAGCCTCTGCTGGTGGCCCACCACTGGTCTCTCCAGCCCAATTTGGAACTGGCAGCAGGCCTCAAGATTGTCCAGTGTTGATGACAGTCCAAAATCTCTTGTGACCAATTAGCCACTGTGGGAGCTGGAAAATTCAAGTAGCTTTACTGCTTCCATTGTGTTACCCCAGTTTTTGTAAGCTACAAACAAAATATGCAAATCGGTCTCTGAGCTCCTCTGTCAGCACTGGCACTTCTCTGAGAACAGAGATGATTCTGTTTAACTGTGGTAATTTTTATTAACATTTTGTGACAGAAGTTCCATAAGAGCATGATTCCTAAACCACATTTAAAGTGCTTCTCACAGCTAAACACAGCATGAATAAAATAGGCCCTGTGCTGTCAGACACAGCTTTTTCTCTTGACATACTTTGAGCAATTTTTTCTGAGAAGTGTACAGACTATTTCATGAGACTTATCAAGAGCCGTGTGCTCATGGGGATTTCTAAACCCAAGTGGAAATGCAACACACCCTCTAAAACAAATGTTCTTGGCAACAGGCATTCAAGAGACACTATCTTTCAGGTTCAGCCCATCAAGACTATCTTGCTCACTGGAATTTCTTGGGAGTTGCTGCAGCTCTGTGTCCTGCCCTGTCTGTGCCATTCATAGTCTATCCATGTGCCAGCATATGGCTTACAGAGCTGAGCAGCACCTGCCTCTGTAGCATCTGCAAGCACTGCTGTGGTCCCCAGCATCTGATTGGTGGTGGTGGTGCTGTGATGTCCTGTCCACTTTGGGACTTGTCTTCAAGTCACTGAGACAGTATATGGAGCAAGTAGAGGGGGCCCATGGAGAAAATTTCACACTGTGCAGGCCCCAGCAGCTCCACTGTGGTTTACAGAGGTCGCCTGGCCCTGAACTTTGCTCTGAAGAGGATTTGCTCAGCCAGCAAGTCCAGAACATCCTCGGGTGCTCTGGTTTTAATGACTGTTTGCATGATGTTGGAGCTGGTGTGCCTTTGTCTGGTGTCTCGCTATTTCACAAGTGATCAGGCCTAGAGGAGTATCACAGTGCTAGCCAAGAAATGAGGGTTTCAAGTTTTCATAGATGTGCATGGCATTAATTCCTTTCCCTTAATCCCTTGCTTACAAAGTTAATTTCACTACTCAAATAGTTTCTGGTCTCTTGAACCATGTCACAGCACAAGTAAGAATGTGCTTCCAACAGCAGAGGAGCATCTCAGTCCATTCTGTCACTGAAAGGTAAAAGCATATGTGAAAATGAGAAATGGTGAAATGAGAAGGTTTACGGTATTTCCTGAAATTTTGGTATGTGAATTGTGTTGGAGGTCTCAGCAATGTTTGGGACAAACCTTAATTTGTGCAAACTACTTTGCTAATCCCTAGTCTAGACACTCACATTTCCCTTGCCTATTCATCTTTATTTCTGCTTTGATGTAGCAAATTTTTTTTGTCCTATCACCGAGCATCAGTTGGAAGGAACTGGCCTCTTCTGCTCCCCTAACTCCCACTTGTAGTTCCAGCCTCAAGCATGGGGATACAGGGTGTGTAACCACGTAAATAATTTGTGGGTATGAACTGTCCTGTTGATGTGGTAAAAGTCTTGACTGCACTCAGCTGTACATGCTGTGCTTTTAATATACCCAAAGCTCATGTGTGCTTATATTGACTTCTTCCTGAAGCAGGAGGTGTTCGTGTGAAGGGAAAGGGAGGGTAGACGTCAGTGCATCCTCCTCAGAGGGTTTGGCAGGGTACTGACTGCTTATTTCATAGAGAACCTATGCTGCTCTTGTCAAGTGGATTTTGAATTAATAGTGATAAATGTCCTGTAGTCAAACATCTATAGTCTAGGAAAAGAATCTGATAAAGCAATTCAGTCCTTAAAGATAACCTTTATATTCACTTTACTAGGCTTGTTCATAGCTGTCTGGGCTCCACTCAGGATGCTGTTCACTCTCGTCTCTTAATCTGACTTTGTTGTTTTGTGGTTTGTAATGAGCTGTAATATCTAGGGCTTTTCTGAGAAGCTTCTGCCTTGCTGTTTCTGCTGGGTTTCATTAGCCCAGACTTGATGACTGTAGAGGTCTGTGGTGCCCTTACTGAAATTCATTTATTATTTTCAGACAGTTTCTTTTTCTGTGTGTTGAGATAATTTTTAATTGTAATCCTGTTCCCCACCGTGTTTGACATTTTTGCTGGATTTCCAAAGGATTTGACAAACATACTCTGTCTCAATATCCAAGATATTTATGAAAATACTGAATGGCACAGGATCCAGAACAAACCTCTAAAACCTGCTGTCACCATAGCCCCTCTGCTTTGACAGAGAACAGCTAGTAATTCTGCTCTGACTGTTGCTTTCCAACCAGTTTCACCCTTTCTACAGCAGTTTCATCTGGTTTCATCTCTTACTTCTCTAGCTTGCTAATGATAACGTCTTACCAGCCAATATCAAAACCCCTACCAAAGTCATGATTTATCTATCTCCTGCTTCTCCAGACCCTTAAGACCGATTGTTCCATCGCAGAAGAAAATTACGTTCGTCTGACATGATGTGGTCTTAACAAACCTCAACTGGCTTCTATTTATTACCTTGTTATCTTCTTGGCACTCAGAGAAGAGTTGTTTGATTACCTGTTGATTAGCTGTCTTTCTGGAAACTGAAGCTATGCCCTGAAACATCCCCTGAATCATCCCTTTTTCCTGTGAGGAGAGAGCACAAAGAGATACTGGCTGAGATAAAAATGAGAGGTGTTCTTAAAATTAATTCCCAGTGCTCTTCTACCACTTCTTAGTAATGTGAGAACTGTAGGGTCTAGAAGAAGTACCCCTAATGGTTTAAGTTTAAATGTGTCATTGATGGGCCCTCCTGCCTCTGCCCACTCCCCAGGGCATGGGGACTTTGGGTGCTCTCTCACATCCTCCCCTGGGGCTCCATCCATCTGACCCAGGACCTAAGGAGCCATCAGCCCCTGCCCCAGCGACCTCGCAGCAGGGTCAGTCTCCAGCTCCCCTCAGCCCTGCTCTGCCTGGCTACGAGCCCTGCCAAAATGGACCACATTCCAGCCTGGCCCCCGAGAGGTGCCCAGGGCTGGGGCTACCCCCGTGCCCTCTGGCTGCCCCACTCTGGACTGGGGCATGGGATGGTCCCTGGCTGCCAGGTGCTGCCCAGAGCTGTGTGGTGCGGAGACCTCAGGCCTCATGGTGCCCTGACAAAATGGTTCCTGAAGACTTATTGCTGCTTCTAGCATTTTGCAATACGTTCTGGTAATATAAACCAAAACCAGCTGTTGATTTTCCAGAGCTTGGGGAAACAGAGATAAGTAGCAAAGGGTGAGTGACCACAAAACGTTAAAGGCACGTGATAAGCCGGGCTTTTTACTTCATTCCTCTATGGTAAGAAATGGAAATCTGATCATCAGCCTGACCTTGGCTGTATTTGGCATAATTTAATGCCGCCTTTTTTTTTTTTTTTTCCTCACTTCATTCATCTTCTCTCCAAATGGAATAGTCCTCACCTTTAATTTCTCTTCATCCTCCAGTAGCTTCTGTCTAGAGACCAGTTTGACAAAACCTGTGCTCTGGCCACAGCTGCTGAGCTGTCACTGGTGTTGTGCAACAGTGTTCACAATGGTTTCAGTTTTCTCCGTCCCATTTGCAATGCACTTGGTTTGCTGTATTTCCCACCTCGGCAGACTGAATGCAGGGTTTCATTGAGCTGTCCATGGGGACGCTCAGATCTGTAACCTGAGTGGTCACGGTTCATTTGAAATCCATCAATGTGCATGAGTAGTTCAATTTGTTTCTTCTAATGTTCATTATCTTGCAGTTGTCTATGCTGAATTTCATTTGCCATCATCTTACCAACTGTCTGGTTCTCCCATGGCTGTCTGCACTGCAGGGTAGCTATTCTCAGAAAAAGGTGCAGATATTTGTTCTTCTGAGGAACTTGCCATGTTGTTGGGTCTCTTGAGTTGTTTCCCAACCCACTAAGATGACTTAATCAAAATGCTGTGTGGTACTGGGGACCAGTCCCTGGTCTCTTGCCCTCTAAAACTTCTAGAAGGAGCCCTATAGCAGAGGGAGAAATATGATCAAACTTAGTATTAGAGGGCATCCAAACTATTTTTACACAGAAGGATCTCAAGATCTGGGGTCTCTTGTCCAGCGCTTTGGATGAGATGTGGATATGCCAGAATCTGCCATTTTCAGCAGTTTTAGGGAGCTCCAGCACTCCTTCATGCAAGGCTGGGAGCATTTTATGGCTTCTTCAAGATTTGGTCTATTGAATGGCTACTGTATAAAATTTGTTAAACTAGTTTAATTGTATAAATAATCCTGATTGCTTTATAGAAGTTAATATTTTAAAGTTTTTTAGGTTGCTTCCAACCAAAATCTCATGTCTAAGTGTTCAGCATGGGCTACAGCTGTGCCTATTCTCCCTCACTGTAGACCTAGTGAATGGTCTACAGGTGCTGGCATTGAACTGGCTCTGTGGCCTGGGAAAGCCAGACAAAAATTAGGAGAGCAGAGGGGTGGCTCAGGTATTTTAGCTCTTGCGCGGGACTGAGGACAGTCACATGCAGCTTCCATCTCTTATCATGCACTTACGTGAGCCTGGGTAAAGCTGGGCTAGGCGCAGCAGGGAACCTGTTAAATCAGTTGTGTCTCTGTACGCAATAGTGATTGCTGAAACTGGTTTTCCTCATAATACTGCGTTCCAGCCACATTGGCTGGAGAATGCTCTCAAACCTGCATTGCCTGGAAGGGTTTCCAAAAGTCTGCAGTCTTGCACATTCTGTGTAACCGGTGCTGAAGAGATTTTGGCTCTGCCTGTGCTATCACGAACAGAAGCTTTCATCCCAAGCTCAATTGGTAAGGACAGCAAGGCTTGCGATTTTCCTTGGAGAAAGCAATTCTAACACAGTAGCTGTGAGGGTTTCCTACTTTTCTTTCCAAGTTGTTGCCTATCCTGCCTTCCATCATACTTAAGCCAATTCCAGATGTGTGGCAAACAACCTGCCTTACTGTACGTGTGTCTGAACTTATTATCTGTGTCTAAACATCAGTCAGCTGCTCTTCCTGATGCTCTGATGCTTGTCTTTGTTGTAGATGACAAGGGCTCCCCAAGGAGAGAAGAATAGCCGGAGGGGTTTTGACGAAAAGGCTTACTTGTCTTCAAAACTGCTGAAGGCCGGAGAAGACCCCTACCGCCAGCATGCTTTTAACCAGCTAGAGAGTGACAAACTCAGCAGCGATCGGCCCATTCGGGACACCAGGCATTACAGGTACCCTGCAGGCCTTGCTCCAAGCCACCGCTGCTGCTTGGTGTGGGGAGTCCACTGCCCTCCTGTGTTGTTCTGCAATGTTGACAGAAGATGGTTTGGGATTTTCTTCACCAGCATCAGTCCATTACTTCATTGTATTTCATGGTTAATCTGGAAAGGTCTAAAATGCAGAGACCCTTGACTAATTCAGCCCTAGCTTTTTGCTTTTCTAACATCTCTTCTCCCAGGTCCAATCATCATCTTGTTGTTTCAGCACAGTCCCTCCATTGCAGCTCAGATTGCTCATCTGACTGTTTGGGGTTTTTTTCCCCCCCAACTCCCCTTGCACTTATGGCTTCTCTCAGTGACCCTCTGTCCTGGCTGCAAGGTGCACTATTGCTGTAGCCTTGCTTTACTCTGGTGTTCCTCATCTGCTGTGCCCTGGCTGTCTGAAGCTGGTCTGATGCCTTCTTTCTAGCCTGAGCCATGTGGTTTGGATGAAGGCTGCTGGGTGGAGATGAAATGAATGTGCAAATACAGTTAATATTTCATGTCTTGCAAAGTGCTCATTGTTCTGTCCTTGTTTCACCGGAGGGGAATTTATTCTGCTGACTAAACTCGTTCTTAAATTGCTAATAGTGCTCAGGTAACTATTTTATAGTTCCTAGCGGACAAAATGATAAGGTTGTACCTTAAAAACTGTTGGTTTTTACATACAACTGTAGGTTGATTTTAGTGATAGCATAGTGTAGAATAGCCTACTTCAATGGATAAAAAACAGAAGCATATTATGTCTGAAATGCTTGTCTGTCTGGGCTGGAACCTAGACTCTACCTAGTGTTGCAAAGCTACAGTTCACAACTGCTGGGTACGGGAAACCAGGCACCTAACTTGATTGAAACTGCGAAAGGGATGTCAACAGACGCGGAGCTTTGTGAGCTTGCCAACACTGACAGCCATCAGGATGCTTTGTGACTGCAGGCAGTTGGGACCCTAGTTGTGAGATCAAAGTCTTGTGCTCCTGTTCCCCAGCATAGTACTCAGAGTTCGCTTCGTAGTGACTCAGAGGCAGCAGTGCCATGTCCTGTGTTACTGACAAGTCTCCCTGCCATGCAGAATTTCTGTTAATCTGCTGTCATGTTCTGGCCTAAAACCAGCTCACTTCAGAGGTGAATTATTGTTTATTTTGGTATGTGATAGCATGCAGAGTATGCTTCTTGTGAAAAGCATCATCACTTCAGTCTGAAGAACAACATATCCATGATTCCCTGGAAACGCAGGGGCATTTCATCCCCAGCTTTGCAAGGATTCCCTTCAGCAATGGGGAGTTCAAAGTAGTGTACAATCAGAGCAGGTTTCTGAGCTCCTCCCCATTGCAGGGGTGGCAGTTTGGGAATGAGGGAGCTGTGTTTGAGTACTTTGTCTTGTAACATTATTGAATTGGTTGCTGGGATGGCAACTTAGAATGAAGACTTATTTCAGCTGATAGTTAGACTGGGGTTTGAGGAAAGCCCATCCTTGTGTTACAAATGGACCTGGCTCCCTGTTTAAGGAGAGGGTGTCATTAGGTCACTAACATGTCACTTTTTCTTCAGGCATCCAAGCAGAGCTTAGATGTACTTGGCTCCACATACTACAAGCTCCTTCTGACCTAGCACGTGGCTGGTTTTTTGACCCAAAGCAAAGAGAGGGCCAACTTTCAAGCACAAACTTTGTCCTTGTCCTCTGTGGTTCTGTAGTAATGCCAAGATCTTGCGAAGACTTCCCCAAATAACACATACACCAACCTCTTCTGCTTTTCCACTTCCTGATACCTTAATACATTTTATATGCATTACATCATGGAGTTAATTTGAAACAATAATAAATGTGGTATGTCTCCTGTCTGGTCTCAGGTTTTCCACTTCAGTCTTTATCAAGGTTTCTTTTTATGTTTGAAAATTGCTCTAAGAAGCTGCTGTCCCTTTAATAAAATGCTGCAATGAAAAAGCCATAAACCATGAGGATTGAATGTGATGATAAAAACAAGTAATGGTTTAGTAATAGCACTAAAAGAATAGTGTGAAAGTGCAAGTAGTGTCTGCAAGAACTGAATAATTGTATTCCCTGCCAGGATGAATTGAGTCTGTGTGGCCTTGAATTATTAAAGACACTAGGCCATGGTTTCAGATGTGGGGTCTTCATGGGGCAGGGAATTAGTGCAGACTGGCTGCTGTTTGACACAGACTGCAAGATAAGGTGACAGACGCTCTGGAGGAGCAGATCAGCCCAAATCTGCCATTCCTGGTATCTGACAGAATTGGATCCAGGGTTCACATCCGTGAGTTGTTCTCCTCCAAGATTCCTTGTTCTCTACAGGGTGTGAACAGCCCTGGAGCAAGCTGATCCTGAGTTAATCCTTGGTTCTGGGTATGAATGTACGTACCCAACATTACAATCAGGTACAGTTGGGAGGAATCACTTTCTGTTGCCAGCTGAGGTATTAGTGTAGAACCTCAGCCACTCCCTGATGTGGATCACAGCACAAGTTCTTGGTTTCCTTTCTGTAAAGTCCAATGTCCAAAGAATTTGAAGTACTTTACACAGCAATGCTTGGGTGTACCAGCTCCATGCATCCTTAGCATGTGCACATCCTATGCATGAATACACAAGCTTTTTCACACGAATCACAGTGAACCCAGGGATGAGAGTCCATGATGTTGAATTTCTTTTTCCCAGAAAACCCATGCATCCTCCTCAGCATGCAGCATTGTGAATTTAGGTATTACAGCTGAAAAACTTTGCCTTTCAAGAGGCAAATCTTTTTAAGCTCTGCCAACCTTGGCACAGTGGCTGATGAGTCCTCCCTTGCTGCAATTCAACTTTGCCTTTTCTGATTTTAGCGTATTATTCTCTTCTCTTTTAGAAATTTTAGGAACATTGCTGCAGTGGCTACTGCTGGGTGATGTTTGACTTATGCTTCTGCTCTCCTGTGTTGCAGGTGCACATCTGTACACTATGACACGGACTTGCCAGCTACCAGCCTCATCATCACCTTCCACAACGAGGCACGTTCCACCCTGCTCCGCACTGTGAAGAGGTGAGTTCCGCAAGGGGTGCTGGGCCCAAAAGATGGTGCCTGGAAGGGCACTGGTGGAGGGTTAGGCTTTTTCCAGCAGGGTAGCTGCAGTCCTTCAGGTGTTTGTGATCTACCCTTGAGCTGGCCTGCTGTAGGACAGCTCAGGGGCTTGGATTGTCAGTGTGGGCATGTCTTCAAGGGCAGAGCATATCTGTAGTTAGCCAGTGTATAGTCTCTGGTGGGGCAATCATTAGCAGCAGGAAAGGGGTGCTGGGTCTGTATCCTCAGGTGGGAACAGTCTGTATGAGCTCGGTTTGGAAGAATGAGGGTGGACCAGAGGGGACACTGTGTTGCTAGTTGCAGCCAAGGGATGGGGCTTGGGAGGGTCTGTGTTCCATAAATGAGAATTAAGCAGCCAGCTGCCTGCTAGGGCACAAGTTACAAGAGCTTGGGCTGGCTCGGTGATTGGCAGGAGGCACGGCTTGCAAGTCTTTTGAGCTGAAGGTGATGAATTCAATGTCTTGTGGAGACCAAGCCTTTTATGGACTGTGCACATGCTGGTAAACCGTTCCTGAATCTGATGGCCACCAGATCCTCTGTGGGGCTTTGCACACAGACCCTGCTGAACCTTCAGGACACTTGCTGTCTTGTACCAGTGTCTTCTCACATCTGAGTATCAGCAGTGGCCAAGTCTAACCAAAGTAAATAGGTGTCATAGGGCCTGTCAGCGTCCCCAGGTAGACAGACACATTCAGTTATCTGTACCACAAAGCAATGTTCCAGCTGCTCCTTCACACCTGCTTCCTTCACTCCTGCAGAACCCATAGAGACTCTTTTCCTTTTAGTTTCTGGACAAAAAGTGCCCTCTGGCCTCTTTGACTTATCAAGTCATTTCTCTGAAGCCTGCAAGGGTCTCTGAAGCCTGTGAGGAGGTCCAGGAACAGCCTGTGGAGGCTGAAGGAAGCGTGAATTGTCGGGCTAGAAGGTTGAGCTGATGGTATCGCTGATAGGAATGCATTATTCATCATCACCGCTTCTTCCCCTGACAGATCCTGAGGGCTTAAAGAATTGTGCTTTGTGAATAAATAACAGATTTTCTCAAGTTGGCCTTGTGGCTAAAAGGCTGGGTTTCTGTCTGCCAGGTTCGGTGCTACTGTATTTCCAGATACTTGTATGTATTGTATTGGCACATTTTGCCTTTTCATCTCTGTAATTTCCTTTTCATTTGAACCATAAAACAAGTTCTACAGAGCCGCTGTTCAGAAAATGAGCAGATTTGTTTGGAACCAGTGCTGCTAGGGCAACGGCAGGAGATTTCTGACGATTACATCATAGGTCAAATAATAAATGGTTAGGTGCTCGGAAACCATGGTAGTAGGATCTTTAAGAAAATCTCAAGGCAGACAATCAAATAGCCAGATGCCATGATGGTTAAAATGAAGAGAAGGTGGCATTCAGAGCAGCAGAGGGAGAAATTGATATCCAGATCCTGCGGAGGTGATGTGTACTGATGAGCAGGGGAGTGGTGCTGATGCATTAACAGGCCAGGCTTGCTCAAAACAAGGTCAACTAGATTAGGTTGCTCAGGACTGTGCCTGGTCAATTTTTAGTGTCTGCAAGGATGGAGATACTGCAACCTCTCTGAGTATTCTCTTCTCAAGGCTAAACAACACCAGCTCTTTCAACCTCACCTCATCATCTGATGCTCCAGTCCCTGAATTATCTTAGTGGTCCTTCACTAGACCTGCTCCAGCATGTCACACTTGTCTTGTCCTGGTTAGCCCAGAACTGGACACAGCACTCAAGATGTGGTATTACCAGTCTCTCTGATTTGATCTCCTGCAGCCCAGAGCCTATGTAATCAGTGTACCAAATACTGTAATTACGTTGCTGCACTTTGGGGTAAGTCAAGTATCAAAGGGACAGGACTGTTCTGTTCTGTTTGGTTTATGACCTGGCTGTGAGTCTGCAGAGGGCCATAGTGATATTAAGCAACAGGAGGCATAAAATTGCACTGCCTGCTTACCTGCTGAGTAGCCAGGCTTGCAGCCTGTCATTATTTCTATATCCATAAGAGCTTTCTTTGGCCAAGTAGAGCACGATTATTTAGATAATTAGAATTAACTGCTTGAGATGCACCTGGTGAAAGTTAAATATGATTACAGTGTTGTTATGGACCTTTTCCCAAGTTTGCTTATCAAAATTACACTGTGGGGATACTATAAGAATAAATTTTCTGTGGCTGAAAACTTTTTTAGAGGCCCAATCTTTAGAGGTGAGAAGAATATGTACTACCAGTTGAAGTTCTCATACCTGAGATCTTTGCAAGCCTGGCTGTTGAGTGCCTGAATCTGGGCCCTCAAAAATCAGATGTAATTTGGGAAATTCTAGGAAGAAATATATGAAAAGGATCTTGGGGTTGAACAGGTCTTAAATTCAAACTAGAGGGACCCTAAATGTGCTCCCCTGAGCCAGATACTGTCTTGCTATGTTATTCTGACAGCTCTACAAATGTAACTCAGCTGAGTGGTAATGCTGGTACCAAAAGCTCTTGGAAAGTGACCCAGGGATGAGACTCCTGCATTATGGTTTATTTGAGGGTGATCTAAGCATGGCAGCTAGATCCTGATCTGCAGACACTTCTCACTGATGCCATCTGCATGTGTGCACACATGGACTCGCACAAGCATCTCTGCCAACTCAGCAGTTTCCAAGCTCTCTCTGCTGCCCCTGGGATCTCTGCTGCTGGGTGGAAGCAGCAGGAGTGATGTGCTGTTGTTGCCACTTGAGGATGGGAGAAATGCTTGTGTGTGAGGGAGAAGTGAAGACAGAGTGACTGTGAGGAGGAATAACTTCTTTCCTCCAGCACCATGTCACTTGTCTGTCCTGGTCCCCAGAGGCAGCGTGGGCTGCCTGCTGCTGTGGGCTCCAACCATTTTCCTCCTCTGCCCTTGGTGAAGACGACAGGCAGCTGGACCTGCTGCCCAGCCTGCAAGCTGCCAGAGGGACCAGGCCAGCTCAGCAATAGGCCATGCTGCCCTAAACCCTACTGGTCCCATGCAGGGAGCCCTTCAGACAAATGTTGTTTGTTCGTTTTCATTGTAGAGTGGGACAACTAGTTAAAAATATCCAGCAGGAGACTAAAAAGAGAGTAGTAGGGGGTGGGGAAAAGTGGGAAATGGCTATTCACCAGAACGTGTGAACATGCCAGTTCAAATGGTTTGTGGCTGGCATCCTTGGTCCTGAAGGATATATGTGTCAGTCAAGAGCTGTTCGCTTGCCTGTGTGATACCTCTTCCTCGGCAGGACATAGCTGTCACTCTCCTACTGGTTATTTGCTTGGCGTCCTGTTCCCCTTCAGAAATAGCTGTCATTCAAAAGGCTTTTTGCATGATTGGTGTCTGTGCCTGATTAGTCATTAAGTGGTACCATCACTTTGGGTGTGGTGACCATTCTTGCAGAAGGGAAAATAATTGCTTTGTTGTCTGGTCCCTTTCTTTTTCTTTATTTCTGATTTCAGTCAGTATTCAGGGACTGTTTGGTTTTGGTGCAGATTTAAAGGTGAATAGTCAGGCTTTGAGTCAAAGGACTTGAACAGCTGTCAATGGCTTGGTGCCTATCCAGAGAGCTTGTATAAATTCTGCTTAAAAGGATGCTGTTGTAATGCTAGAGCACTTGGTATAGCAACTCATTACAATAACAATTTAAATAATGGCAAAAGAGTACATTATTTTAGAGCAAAGGAAACAAAGATGCCTCTCTGCTAACATCCAGAATAAACAATATTATCTGTGAGCTGATGATGGGTGAACATATTGGCAGAGGAGAGAAACTCCTTGGCAATGCTGATGTGGTGTCAGGCAACAGAGTAAGGACACCACTACTGAAAGAAGGAGGAAGCTGTGAGAAAAGACAAAGGTGGAAGGGAATCCATGAGTTGAGGGGAGAACAGTCTGTGTTTCTGCTGTAAAAGGCAATTGTCATTGGAATTTTGGAATCCTAATAATACATTTTGTGTCTAAAAGTTATTTATTATCATGCCAGTCTCTGCACCTCACTGGAGGGAAATACTGGGATTCCTATGTTTCTTGTTAAAAAGACAGGCAAGACAAAGTGCAGAGAAGATTAAGTGCCTTTCCCAACGGTCCACGGCAAATTACTGCAGAGCTGAGAGAAGAATTGGGCGTTGAACAATGAGCTGTGAACTCCTTCAGGAGTGTTTTCTCTCTACTGGGGAGCTGGTAGGACAGGTGGGAAAGAGAGAACAAAGTGTTTGGAGGTTTTTTCCCCAGTTATGTCAAGTCAGAAGACCTGGAACTTGTGAAGAAAATGTGAGCATTGCTAATATCCAGGCTAGCAGGAGAAGGTGTAGAATACCATTTTACAGCTCTTACACTGTGGGGTGAAGCCTGTCTGGGTTTGGTTATGTTCTGCATTGAGTTTGCAGACAAGAATTTCAGCACAGGGCAAACGTGTCTGTAAAATATGCAGATGATGGCTATGCTGGGAGAAGCTGCACTTAAAAATGCAAAGAGGAACATTCCCCACCTCCCACCCCACAATACTAGAGGATCCAGAGTGGTATGAGCCCAGAGAAGCAAATGGGATTCAGGTTTGAAAAATGCATGCTCAGTCACCTAGGGACTTATAAGCTCAAAGTACAAATACTTTCAGAGTCATATGAAGCAGCATAAATCTGAAATAGAGTGGGGTGTGATTCTGAGCAGCAGAGCAGTCAGGATTCTGCTGTGTGAGACAACAGAAAACTCTCATAAACTGAGGAAACTTTATGTCTGTATGCAAAGCCATCAGTGATGCCATGTAGCAAGATGGTAATTTATTTCTCCACAGCCCTGTTCCTGGGAGTAAGGGATTACTCTTGTTGTCCGTTTCCCATATAGAATGAAAAAAAAGAAAAAAGCTGACAGTCTTTCTCTAGAATTGCTCACAATCAGAGGAGTGGGCGCTGCTGAATGAGGTGGGTTGCTAGAACTAGGATGAAAGTGTTTACCTCTGGTTTTAATATTAAAGTTTGCATTACTGTCCTCTTCACTGGGGTGCCTAAGTGTTACTAGCAGTCTTGTCAAAGGCAGTGAGCACCTGCTTGTGCATAGAGGCATTGGAGGAGCTTTGAAGGGGGAATACTCTAGGGTTTTTTTCAGAGAGCCAGGGCAGGGACTTGAAGAAGGTAATAAAAAATTAATTCAAACATTTTAAACAAATGAGATGGACGAAGAGGTCAGGGTCAAACTGTTCTGACTTCAGGGTACCAGAGTGCATTGACCTCTGAGGAGGGCAGAAGCTTCCATCCCTCCTCCATCCCACTGCAGTCCCAGGGGTACCGTGGGGTATAATGCAGCCAGCCGATGGAAAGGGGGTGCTTTCAGCAAGTGTGGGACTGGTTTGAAAGAAGGACAACTAACAAGCAAAAGCGGAAAAAATCCAGAAAGAAAAGATCCAGAATATTGCCGAAGCAAATTGCTTTCCTCCCAAAGGGAACTGGTGAGAAAGCCCCAGCAGGCCTCATCTGTGGCATTGAGACAGAGCTCCTCGCTAGGGAAAGTGGCAGCTCTCTTTCAGCTCCCCAGCAGTGATTAGCTGTGCCCAGGACATCACAGATGGGAACAGGCTCCTGGGTGCCTCAGGGCGGGTGGTGTTCTCCTCTTCGCCCCTCCACTTAGAGGCAGAGAGCATGCCCAGTATCCTTTGCTGGCTGCCCCCAGCCAAGTCCCACAGTCAGCTGCCTCATTGTGGGTCCTTGTAAGGTCTGGCTAAGGTGCCATAGCTCTCTGGGATATTCCTGCTGGTAGTTTGGTTCCTGTCAATGAACCCTGGTACAGGAGCAAGGTTACCTCTTCCACCCTCTTCCACCTTACTGGAGTTTGATGTTCCTGCTGTAATGCACAGTGTAGTAGATTTATATCAGTCCTACTACTGATGTTATTATGGCAGCTCACAAAGATTGACTTTGTCTTGTCTGGGTCCCTGTAGTGTTCTGAACCGCACCCCTCCCAGCCTCATCCAGGAGATAATTTTGGTAGATGACTTCAGTTCGGACCGTAAGTATGGACCTATTTCCCTTGCACTTACTTCTTCCCTTCTGTTTTCCTTATTTTTGTTTGCTCTGTTCAGTCCCCATCCCTCACAGAGATGCCCTCTTGTCTGTGTGCAAGAGAAAAAGAAAAGGGAGGAAGTGTTTTCTGTGTTTAGTTTACATCCATGCATGACAGAGGCCAGTGCTTCTTCCCATTTTTGGGTTATTTTCTTTTTTTTTCCATTGGGTCTTCCCTTTATGTCAGCTTGTCAGTCTGGGCCGCGTTGCCAGAGATCTCTGTCTAGTTCTATTATGCACCACGTTGTGAGCTATTTAGCACAGATATGTATGTAGCACAGTGGGAAATTACAAACCGAGAGAGAGCAAGAGGATGCAATGGACCCTATAGAAAATTGTTGTCTGGGGTACTGCAGGCAGACTGAGTCGAGACTGTCTGCCTGCCTCCATGTGTCTGGGATCCTGGGTGTCCCTGTGGGAGGCTGTGGAAGAGTTATTGCTTTGGGCAGTGCCATACCTTCTCCTGCAGCTTGGCACAGCAATGGAATGTCTGCTGCATCAGTCCCAACAGACCTGCAGACAGGAGGCTGTGGACTCTTTCCATCTGTACAGATGCTCTTGCTCCTGGCTGTTTTATAGTAGTGGTGAGGTGGTGGGGACAGAAGATTTCTTGCTTCTCCCATGATGTGCACTAGATTCAAGGACGATCTAGTTGTGTGCCACTTATAGTAATTGATAATTAATCCTTCAGAACACTTTACAGATAGCTGAGAATGCCCACATTGGCCTGCTGAGGTAAGGAAGCATTGCTCTTTTGATTTTGCAGCTAAATACTTAGGTAGCTTTGGCCAAAAAAAAGTATTTTTGACGGTGGATGCTGAAATTAGGGATTTAAATTTCTGTGGGCGTTAGAGTGTGATTTGTATAAGGACTGAGCTGTGCCCAGCTGTTGGAGTTGGGTGTTTCTGAGTACTTCCAACAAACCATCCAAACTGTTCCACATTCAGCACCCAAAAATTCAATTCTCAAATGGTCAATTCTCAAATGGTCAAAGTGTTTCAGATCAACACTGATGGATTTCTGGTACCTGTCCTGCACAGGGCTTAACCAGAAACTCCCATTTAGGCTCCTAGGTAAATAGGAAGATTTTTAGATAGCTCCATCCTATGACAGCCCTCATTTTTTTCACTAGCAGATACAGCTACTGCCCTGAGGCACCCTCGTGGAGGCACTTTAGCACGTGTGTCAGGTCTGATGCTTTGCTTTAATGTCTGCCTCAGTTTCTCCAAAATTACAGAGAGTCTGTCAGCTCTGACAAGTAGTTACAGTCAGAGTGATGTGCTCTGCTGCTGGAGAGTGAAAGACTTAATAAGGATTCTCATACCTGAAGCTGTGACTTCGCCAAGATGAGCATTGCCTTCCCTTGTAGCAGATGTCCAGCAAAATCTTGATACTGTGTGATTGAGAGCACTGGCCACTTCCCTTGTATGATGCAGCAGCTGCCCACACAAGAGCAGTGTTTCAGATTGCATGTATCCTTGAGAATAGAAATTCTTGAGCAGGAATATGCCAAGAGGTGCACTTTGGCTAATGGCTTTTGCTTTCTCCCCAGGGTGCTTAGTTTGTGGAGGCTGACAGTGGGAAAGTGGGATTGTGAAACATGAAATATGGACATGGAATAAACGTGGAAACTGGGGTGAACTTGGTGGCACAAGGAAAAAGAACAAGCTAGAAACTGTTATTCCTATGACCTATGACTCTTCTAGGGCAGGAATAGAGAGAGGATAGTGGAGAACTAAAGACCTAGCACTCATTGATACACTGGGGTTGGAGCCAGTAGCTATTCCTCTCCATCATCTTTCCTGGTCAATGTAAATAAGGGATGGCACGAACATCTGGCAAGCTGCCAGCAAAGCCCTCAGTTAGGCATCCATGGGTTAATGTAATGGTGTCTCCAAGGAAGTGGGTCACATCCCCGTGGCCTTTTATTAAATAAAATCAAGCCGAAACTCCCCCAAGAACAAATGCTGAGCAATGCCAGATGAGCCGCTGAAGGCAAAGAGAGCGGCTGAGATCACTTTATATGGCAGGACTCATTTTACTTGGCACTTCAGTGTTTTGCAGCCCTGGCTCCCTGTGGTCCCTCCATTTCATCAGTGCTCAGTGCCCCGTTGCCAGCACATGCCCCGTCGTTCTTGTGAAACTCTGAGCACGGGAGGGCAAGGGCCTGGCTGTTCAGACTGCCAGAGAACACAGGCTCGGCTGTCCAAGGAGGACAGGAAGCCAGCCATGCTCTTCTGTGTGCTCTTTAGACAACAGGATTAAGGCTATCAGGCTGATTAATGTGATGTTAAGTGAAAGCAGAATTTCCCTTCCAACGGAGCAGAACACTTAATTGGAGCTCTCTGTTGAAGCCAAACAATTCATGCATGTGTGCCAAATGTGGGTTTTTTTGCCTTCCCTAAGCTGAGGACTGCCAGCTCCTTACCAAGATCCCAAAGGTCAAGTGTCTGCGAAACACCCGGCGAGAAGGTGAGTGTGGAAAGCTTTGCAGGTACAAAGATTTTTGCAGATTTTTCCACATGGCTCTGTTTGTCTGCCAGCTTCTTACATATTGTTTCTTACATTTACAGTTGGTATTTTCAGTGTAAGGGTTTGACATCCTACTTTGGAGGCTCTGTGGTGGGAGAACCTGACTTAACATCAGCTCTCAGGCTTCAGGGCTCTCATTTCATATTTTAAATAATGAGAAGTCGTTCCCAGAGGTCCTGGATAGAACAGGGGCCACATTTTAAAATCTTTATGAATATAGATGCAGATGTAAGTCCTGTCCTTTTAAACTCAGAGTGCATCTAGGAGATGTGGGAAAAGGAAAAACAATCATGTATCCATCTTAAAGAGATAGGATTAATGAAAGTTATTTCTCATATATCTCCTATGTGCATAAGTGGTATCACTGACTTTCCCAGCTGCAATTCAGTTTGATTCACACATGCTGGCTTACTTCTAAAGCTGTCTGTGCACAGCAGGCCTGGAGCGAGGATCTGGAAGGGGAGATGGGAATCAGGAATCACTACTTAGTTAACGAAGAACATCCCAGGTAGTGGGATGGTCTGTAAGAAAGAGGGGATATATCTGAGAGCCAGGTTGATACCTCTTACTGCAGGGCAGAATAAAGGACAAATGGGAATAAAGCAGATAATCTCTCAATGGAGGAGTGATATAGGAGAACCACCTGCTTTTCCTCTGTAGTGGCCACACAAATGGGCTCAGCTGTTTCCATTCCTAGCCTTCCTACTCCTCTGCTGTCCTTTCCTCACTGTAGGGCTGATTCGATCTCGGGTGCGAGGAGCTGAAGTGGCTACTGCTGACATCCTCACCTTCTTGGACAGTCACTGTGAAGTCAACAGTGAGTGGCTGCAGCCAATGCTTCAGAGAGTAAAAGAGGTGAGCACCATGTCCTCTCTGGGACAGATGGAGCCCTGGCCTGTCTTGTGCTGGTGTTTCCTCTGCCCTCACATGCCATCAGCAGTACTGGTGAGGACAAAGCCTCTCCAGGTACTCTTCTCCGGCAGGCAGGTACAGTCTGAGCTAGATGAGTAAGAGATCCCTGATGGGCTTCTATGTTCTCCTGCCAGTGTGGCAGGGCAAGAGGTGCCGAGTGATGGGATGCAACAGTGAACACCTGAACCACCAACTTATACTTCATGTCTCTTGCAGGTGCTTCCTAGTCCTGTCCATCTGTACACTTTGACAGCACAACACTGTGCAACTTTTGCTTGGTTGCCACCTCTGTTCTTGCTGCTGGACCCTCCCCTCCGTCTTGGCACTGCCAAAATTTTCATTCCATTAATGCTCCCACTGAGCTGCCAACACAGACCACCTGCATGCAGGTGGCTTCCTAGCACAGAGGAGATGCCTGAGTGCAGCAATGTCCCCTTGCTGGTTCACTTGGCAAAGGATTGATGTGAGGCTGATGGAGTGAAAATGAGATAAGAATATGAGCAGCTGTCACCCTGACTGCACTGTAGGGCTAGAGAGGAGACATACATCTCTGCTGTAAGAATGGACAGAGGACAGGTGATAGGAAAAGTCACAGCTGTGCTTGTAAATGGCTGGGATTAATCCCCTCCTCTGAAAGGAGGATCCCATGGAGTAATGTGCCCCAGCAGAAGGGGTGGAGGCTCTAATGCTGCCTTGTATTCATGTCTGGTTGGCTTACTATGAAGGATCAGAAGAAGGTGAAACTTCAGGATTGATGACTTAAAAGCTTCTGCGTTTTGTTCCTGCTCAATAAATCCTCCATCTTGGAAGCCCATAACTGTTTACTATAATACTGCTCTTTAGGTCAAGCTCCAGCAGCATAGGAGTCTCAAAGCAGAAGGGAGCTCACTAGTTTCTTCAGGGAAGGGTCTAAGTTGCAAAACCTCGTTTGCTGACTCCAGTATCCAGCAGATTTCAAGTCTGCCTATTTCTGACCAACTTCCTACATTTCTAATGTGCATCCTGGTTCAAATTTCAGTCTTGCCCTACCCAGTCCTAGCGCTGACTGGTTGGAGCAGCAGCTGGAGCACCAGGCTGCCAGGTGGGTGCTGGGGAGGGCTCCCGCTGGGCAGGAATGCTCTCACTGAAGCCATTGCAGCACAGAGGGGAATAAACATGAGTGATAGCTCTCACCTAGGATGTGCCATCCTAGCCACGTGTGCTACAGCAGGAGGAACTATTGGAAGACGCAGAATGAAGGTTTGATAGGAAAAGGATGGAGGCTGGTAGCTGTCTCCTGACAAGATGCTGTTTCTGGCATTGCCAGCTCACTGTTTCATCATATATTTCAGCTGTCACAAGACTGTCTCTATTGCTCTGTCTCATCATGTTGAAAAATTGCTGTAATCTCAACTTCTACTTGCTAAAAGGATTGCAAAGGTAAACTGTAAATATCTATACCCCTTACACAATAAAGCACCCCCACTATCTTAATATTACAAAGTTGATTTTTTGCAGTTTGCGCTGTGGTTCTTAAGTGTGTGGTCTTTATTCATAGTACTTGTTAGGAAGCTGCTTTATTAGGGGGTTGATAATTTCTAGGCTGATGGTAATGATTTAATGCAAGGATGGCTGAGCAGAAGGTGTGCTGTCAGTAGGTAGCAAAAGCAAGCATAAAACCTTTGGGACAGTGATTCATGCCCTGTGACTTGGGCAGAAAATAAAGAGCTGTTTCTTAGCAGCACTCCTGGATGCTGGGGTCCCAGGCTTCATTCCCCACATTCATGGTGTACAGCTGGCTAGTACCTACCATCTCCATATTTGGATGTAGTGGCCACAGATGCCTTGCTCAGCTACCAGAACTGTACTGGAGAAGTCAGACAATGATTTACATGTGCAGCTTTGTGTTTTCTGATCTCTGGCAGCTTTGCCAGACATTCAAGAAAAGCCTGACTCCTTTGTCCCCTTCCTTCTCTCTCTCCCTCAGGATTATACCCGAGTGGTGAGTCCAATCATTGATGTTATCAGCCTGGATAATTTTGCCTACCTGGCAGCATCAGCAGATCTGAGAGGAGGTGGGTAATAATGAATGGCTTGTGTAAGCTGGACCTGAGGAATGGTGCATGAATAATAATGGATGTTCTCTTCAGCTTTCCAAGAAAACGGGGAGATGCTCTTTCCTGATGGGTTCTTTGTCCTCTTTTTTCCTGCAACTTGCAAAATCAGATCTTTTGCAGTGTTAAATCAAAACTCAACCATCTTTTTCTCTAGGCCTCGCATTACTGCCATAACATTTTGCAATTTCAGGGCTTAGTTAACTGCTGAAATGTATCACCATGCCCTCCCTGCACTACATGTACACTGGAATCTGACAGGCACTTCCAGCTGATGCTTTGCATCCTCTGTAAAACATTTTCACCTCTCTTCTCGCAGCTGAATCCCCTGCAGCTGTTCCTGTGGTCAGCCACAGTGCCTGGTGCTCTTCTCCTTCTTCTGTGGCTGGAGGTCACTGCCACACTGCTCGCCACTCATTCTGTGGCTACCCTGAATGATGGGATGATGTCAATGACTGTGCTATGCTCAACAATCCACCGCAGACCAACTATAAATGGTAGTCTTGAAAGAGGTGGTGGTTAAAATGATCTGCAGGCCTTTGTGCCCAGAATCCATCACATCCCACAAAGTCCTTTGATTAAAGCCTCCAAACTTTGGCAGACAGGGAAGTGCAAGACAGACTGCCCAAAATGCAATTACATCTCACACTGGCAACATTCTCCTGAAGGTGTGGAGTGGAATTTTGTGGAGAGCTGTAATGCTGAGGAATGAGGGTGCCAAGACAGAAGCTGGTGACTTCTGCATTTTGGGTAGACCCTGAAGGAGGTAAGGGAAGGAAATTAGGGATAGCCTGTGACAGAAAGGTGAAGAGTATCACTGAAGCTATTAGAAATGCAATAACAAAACCTGTTTGACATGTGTCGTTTTGGGTTTTTTTCTTCTCAGGGTTTGACTGGAGCCTTCACTTCAAGTGGGAGCAGATTCCTATAGAGCAGAAGATGTCCAGAACAGACCCAACTCAGTCAATAAGGTAGCTAGCTATCCCTGGTGGACTGTGTACAGTCCTCCAAATGCCTTTACTAAGCGTTCACCTGTATGCTAAGGAGTGCATAGGGACTGCCTTGCAGAGGACAAAATGCCACAGCATTCACTTGATGATGGCAAACTCTTCATGTTATTTTCTGAATGCATTGAGGTTTATATCCAAATTCTGAGAGTATTACTCTCTGAATATTGTAAGAATAGCAGTTATATACCAACAGAGGCTCAAAGGCATGCTACCTCTTCTTCTGTATGTTTGGTTCTGTGGTCTGCATCACTCAAAGCATTTCTGAATGCTTCAGAAATCCCTTTGGAGTTTTTAAGTTACCATAATTTTCCAGGTGAAGAATGAAGCAATGAAGTAGCTAAACAGTCACCCAGAAACTGTAAAGCAAACTTAGGAACTGAGTCTTGTAATTTGGGCCCAGAATTTTCCTTCCATCTTAAATATGTGTGTCCGTGAACAAAACAGACTCTGTTGGCTGAAACAGTTATTGCCAGCCTCGCTGCTGTATACATGACTGTCATGGCTCTGAGGAACTTAGAATGTGACAAATGCTGATATAAAAACTCATAGTGCTTGTCTGTATAGGCACACAATTCGCTGTTTGTAACATAAAAGTATCATTGAATTCCTCTGTGTAATTTGTGAGCCTCTGTTTTGCAGTCCAGAAGCAATCAGTTTGCCAACAGCAGAGCAGTATGTGTGCTCACACCATGTCTCGTTGGTGAACACAGGCATCAGACAGTGCCTCTGTCATTCCTTCACCCTGTGCATGTTTGTATAAATGCAAAAGATGCAGCGTTACTCATGTAGTGCTTGCAAGACCATCTAACAAAGGTGGAGAATGATCTAGTGAGAGGGATCTCAGAAGCCTGCTGTAAGTTCACGTCCCAGCTCTACTATTTTTCTCTTTTAAATGAGATATGATTTGTCAGGATTGGATAAATTGTCCCCTTTCTAAAATGAAGATAGTGGTGATACATATACGTGTGATTATTTTGTGTGGGCTTCTGTTTTCTTTTCCAGAACTCCTGTCATAGCAGGAGGCATCTTTGTAATCGACAAGTCCTGGTTTAACCACCTGGGAAAATATGATACTCAAATGGACATCTGGGGAGGAGAAAATTTTGGTAAGTGTGGGATGTTTCAGGGGAATGACACACTAATTCAGAACCACTTCCCAGTCTTCATCACCTACCAGAACTCTCCTTTTGGGAGATCTGATCTTCATGTCAGTGTAAGGCTGAGGACATGGTCAGGTAATCCCTATGTCAGTCAGAATTTTATCGCTGTCACCTTTGTCCAAAGTAAATGGAATCTTTTTGTGATCAGGACTATCACTCTCTTAAAGGCATATGCACTATTATACAGGTCCTTCCGTAGTACAAGAGAGAAAGAGGAACCTCCTGATATTTAAATTGTTGCTTGTTTTTGGAGACTATTCTTGCAGTCCTCCTCATGACAGTCTGTGTTGCCCCAGCTCTGAAGTGGACAGTCACTCCTACAATCTCTTCTTATACCTCTTCCTCTTTCCCAGATTAAGTCTGAGTTCCTTTTCCAGCTTGATAGGTCAGAAGGATATTTTTCCTAATAAAACAAGCCACTTTGTAAGTGGAATCGGGGTACAAATAGATTCAGAATGCAAACATTTAAAAGCAGACTAGGGCATCAGAAACATCTAAGGAATTTAGAGGTTCAAGTTAGTCTATCCACTCAAATGCTGTATCTACAGGGTATGGTGCTTAAACCCATCTCCTTACACTTAGTGGTGACAGATATTCCAGGCACCTCTCTTTGCCCAATGTGAAGGGATGCTGCAACATCACCAGGTGTTAGTGACAAAAGGAAGAAGAGTATTTAAAAGAGGTTCACAGACACCTCAAGTATTTGGGGCATTCATTTAGAAATGATGCAAGTGGAGCTGATGAGATAAAAGCCTTACTCTGTTTTGCAGTCAGCTTAAATAGACTTTTCTCTAACTAAAACTGCCAAAAAATGGTTCTGTTTTTACAGCTACCATAAATGTCACAGATTTGTAAATAAAACACTTTAAAGAAGAATTTATGTGGTGTTTTCTAGCATCTGGAGGACTGATTAGAAGGAAAGAAATAGTTGAGGAGAAAACTTTTGTTTCTCTGAACACAGCTGGGAGAGCTGCCTCTTCCTGAAATGCTCTGTGAAACCAGGAAATAATATTTTTGGCTGATAACAGAATATCAGGGTACCACTTGTTAAAAACAAAATATCTAATAATGAGTGCTTGTGTTCTCAGTTTTCTGAGGTTCTTGCTTCAGTTTTATGATATTCGTGATATTAAAAAGAGCCATGGCTGGGCTGGGCTGTGTGGGACTGGGGCAGGTTTACAGGGCTTACCAGTTTTGCCTTGTTGTGTTGTTTCCCTATAAATTCATTGTCTCCCATTACTTGTCTCTTACCCTGCACCTCCACTCTTCACTTAAGAGGACAAAACTAAGTACACAATGCTCTATTTAATGGGGCCTGTTCCTGAGCTGCATTTCCACACCACCACTGTGGTGTTGGCAATGGGACGGTATTTTAAAAACAGAACAGACTACTTTTCTTTTTTAAATCTGTCTTTTGTTCAGCTCCTCAGAATAATGTGAGGGCAATAAATCAACCAGTGGCTTCTACATCAAGCCTGTTGCTGTTGATAGAAACCAACCCATGTTTGAAAACGAAAAGTATTAATTTTTCTTGAAATATTCAGAATGGTTAATTTGTGCTCTCTTTTTTTTTTTTTTCTATACTTAATTTAAAATTAGATTTTGTGATAAAGGAAAACTGGTCCTAGTGTTCTGAAATACTAATTTTATTACAAGTTATAGTTTTGAGTGTTTAATAAACTTATTTGAAACTTTTTTACTGTGAGGTAACAGGATAAGAGAATGTATGGAGAATGTACAGAGCTGGACAAGCTCTACACATGTGGCAGATATACAGAAATGATCAGGCAGCAATTACTAGATGCCTAAATATCCTTCCAGCTGGCTGTGAGCTGCTAACCCCCCTTCCCCCCCCCCACTGTAATAGGAAAAAGCCACAGTGATTAAGTCATTTAAAATATATGAACTAGGCCACGTCCTGAAGAATATACAGCAAAAAGCTCTATGTTTTCCATCAGAGGATGGATGAAAGTTCTTAATAAGATATGTTTGTTCTCCATTTTCTCTTCTCTGTCCAAAATCTGCATCCTTTCACCCCTTCTTTAAAGAATTCTGTCATTTACAAACCTGGACATGCAGTCAGTCTGTGTGCCTAAGATATCAGTATGGCGTGAGGAATCATCTCTTGGGAAACGGACATCACTTCCACATGGTAGATTGAGAGTTTTATTTTTGTAATAGGCCAAAGTGTGTCAGAACCTCATTCCAGGAGAGCAAATGCCAGCTGGACACACCACCAGACTAACTTTATGTCTTGGCCTTTTATTTTTTCTTTTTTAAAGCTCCTCTTCTCTTCGAAACTGGAAATCCCTGTTGAAAAGAGACTGAAAATAATAAGCTCTAGGAACAAGTCGGGAAGAAATGAGCTAGTAAGAAATGCCACAAAATACAGTCTAATAAAATGTTATTTTACTTAGAAGCTAGATTAGATACACCGTCTTCCACACACCCAAGACACGCTGTTTAAACAGTCTCTCCCAGGAGCTAGAGGGGAAAGCTGTGGAGAAAGAATTAAGGTTGAGAAGATGTTAGTGTGTACGTGCTTTGAAACAGCCATTAGATCTGGACACATAATTTATTTTTTTTTTTCTTTTTTTTTTTTTTCTCTAAACATCAGAGCCCCATAATTCAGGCGTTACTGGAGGAGGATTGGAACTGAGTAAAGTTTTTGAAGTCTACACTATCTGATGCTCTTTTGATAGGGACTACCAAACTACCTAGCTAATTCTAATTTTTCTTCTTCCTTCTTCTCTCCTCACCGCCACATGAAACACAAGTGGAAAACCCCTCTGGTGTGGCAGTGATTAAATTTGCGAGGACAGACCTGTAAGATTGAGCGAGGTCACATTTCTTCTGTGATGCAAATAAGTGCCTTTACATCAAAGCTCCATGTTCTTCTAATCCTTTAACAAAATATTGAATTTAGCTTCAGGACCAGCTGGCTTTCTTCAAGTAGCAAGGTTGTCTCCATATTTGTAGACTCACACCATTAGACTGATTTAATCTGCTCTCAGTAGCTCCCCCAGCAGAGGCAACTGGTGACAAGCTGTAACCCAGTCATCTTGTTTTGTTTTGTTGTTTGTTTTTTTTTTTTAAATTATTATTTGTGGGGTTTTTTTGGTTGAGGGGTGTGTGTGTGTGTGAACAGAGCCTATCAGAACAAGAGCAACAAGATATTGTAGGGTGGATAACATGGATGTATGCAGGAGAGGACTCTGCTCTAGTCTTTAACTCCTATGCTCATCTTGTTCTCTTCTTTCTCTTTGTCTCCTAAACTCCCTTTCTTCCTCACATGATTTGCTTTACACAGTGAATTCTTTTTTCCTTCCATTCATATGCAGGGCTGGAGAGTTACAGAAGTCCAAAACAAGGTGGGTGTGGGGGTGATCTCAATCTGTAGTCAAATGCCATCATGGAGGCCTGACAGCAACCACAAGGATCTAGTCAAAGGGAAAGGTGTCTCACTGAAGTAGTCAGGGGACCAAAGATTGGAGAAGGCTCCTAAGTCTCCAGGATACAAGAGTTGCCTCTATTTTTAACAAAGGGAGGACAGTTTTTCCACTCTCGCTATGGCATTGCTTTTCCTGGTTTTGTTGTTGCAGGCAATACATCTAGAGCAGAGGGGCAAAGTTTTCAGGCACACTGCTGAAGTTGCCCTTGGAAATGCTGCCAGTCTGCTTGCAGCTGTATAACTCTTGGGGTCTTTTCCAGAGCTTTCTTTCCGAGTGTGGATGTGCGGTGGCAGCTTGGAGATCGTTCCCTGCAGTCGAGTGGGACATGTGTTCAGGAAGCGCCATCCCTATGAGTTCCCTGAGGGCAATGCGCTGACTTACATCAAGTAGGTGTTGGGTAGTTCCTGGTAGCAGCCACGTCAGCTTGATGTTGGGCATGTCTAAATAAGCCTGAATTCTTTGTTGTCTTTCTGCCTGATGACAGAGGAGGACAGCTTGTGGCTGAGCATCTGTTCTCAAGGGAAGGATGAGTTGGTGTTTTCTGTGAACAAAACCTGTTCCTTTCTCTAGTGTTTGTATTAGTGTGTTTTGTTCTTCCTCAGTCTGCAGTGGAAGGGGGAGCAGTACTGCAGAGAGAGACCCTGGCCATTTGTGGGTACTGCCCTATGACATATGCCTGTGTATCAGCAGTCCTTAGTAATCTCTGTTGTCTCTGAGCTGCTTTTTTGTCCAGAGATCCTACTGAGCTGTATGTGCTCTGAGGCAAGAGCTAAGGACAACTTCCACTGCAGGACAGATGGGAAGAGAAAAAAGATGACCAGAGTACTTCACAATGAGAGCAGTTAAGCACTGGTGCAGGGCCCTGGGGAAGTGGTGAAATCTTCATCCTTGGAGATGTCAAAACTTGACAAAACCCTGAACAACATCACCCAAGCTGAAGCTAGTCTGATTTGGGCAGGAGCTTGGACCAGGTGATACTTAGAGGTGCTTTCCAAGCTGAACTATTCCGTGGCATTATTCTAATCTGGAGAAAGGGTGATGGTGACAGTCAGTCCAGGTGTCTTTGCAGAGGGAACATGTGTGGAAAAAAATCATGGTAAACTATGAGTGTTAAAATTTTAACTTGTGAACCGAGGCATCCCTGCAAGGCTTTGTGGAGTTAACATGTTCAATCTATATCCATCCTTACTGCCCATTGTGGTTCATGTTTTGGGACTGTCCCCCTGTCCCTCCTTGCAGACAGGCCTTGGGTCTGCCCACCCAGTGCCTGCTCGCTGGGAGGACAGGTTCTCCAGCAGCACTCAGCAAAGCATCTTCTCATGCCCATGCAGGAACACCAAGCGTACAGCAGAGGTGTGGATGGATGAATACAAGCAGTACTACTATGAGGCCCGGCCATCTGCCATTGGGAAGTCATTTGGAAGGTAAGCTGCCCCCAGACCTCGGTACCAGGCTCTGGTAAGCCCCTTGCTAGCATGAAATAGTTTTTGGATCTTCTCTGGAGCTGACTGTGGGAAATGGAGGTGCCCTGAATGGCTGGCTTGGCAGGGAGGTTGTAGCTTGTGTGTCTGGCTAACAAGGTTTGCTTCTAATTCACTTTATCTTCCTCCAGTAACCCTGCACAAGTCATTTGTTAGCAGAAGGCCAAAGGGACCTGTAATGAAATTAAAAGGCCAGACATTTTAAGTGGATAGATAAGAATATTTCCTAACACAGCATGCAGCCGCTCTGGAAACACGAGCTATGCAGTTACTAGAGCTTTATCCAAAGTTCCTGCACAGATGCAGAATCCTGGGGCCAGCACAGCTACCTGGCACATGGGGCAGGCTGTGCTCGGTGCACTCCCCTCTTTCCTCATGAGTGACTGGATGGTTTGCCTGGTTTGTAGGGCAGGAGAGAGCAGGGACAATGGTGAGACATATAATTTAGAAACACAGTCTGGTTGTGAATCATCTCCAGCACCTGCTGAGCCCAATTCTGTGCAGAATTGTGCTCCTTACAGCACCTTTGCTAAAGCTGCAGGCCACATGGGATCCACTGTTATGGACTTAAGCGTTTTTTGTGACCCAGAAATCAGTGATGGACACTGAAACCTGGGATGAGGGGAGAGCATGGTCTCTCTGCTAACAAACCCCTATGACCCCCAGATAAACATAAAACAATACAAGGAGTGGTGTGTATCTGTGTGCTGCATCTGCCTGTGAACAAATGGGGTATTGTATCAGTGTAAGGACTTGGCAAATGTGATTGTGTCTCAGATGTGTAGCTACGTGCCCTGGGAAATGATGCATCTCCTGCTTCTTTGATGACAAGCAGGTTTGGTCTGACCCACATGTGCTTTTTAGTTGTACATTGTACTTTATTATCATGATGCATTACATATTTTTGTACAAATAGCTTTGCCCACCTAATTCATCTGTCCTTGAGCTGACTGCAGCAGCTGGGCTGGGGCCGAACAGCAAGTACCCCTGCTGCTTGTGAAGGAAACCAGACTACTGCATATTGGACATGGATATATTGTTCATGTGTTTCGGGGCCAAAACCTGCAGTTCTTGTTCACACAGACTTCCTAGCAGCTTTACTGGCAGCATTGGCTGAACGAGAGCTGGAGCAGAGCTGTAGGATTTATTTCAGGCAATTTCTTGACCTATAGTAACAGCCCTGTGAACTTGCATTAAAACTAGATTTTAGAATGCAAATGACTTCAACGCTGTCACTGTCAACTGGGCCTAAAATAGACCCTCCTTCCCCACAATTATGATTTGAATATAGGATCTAAGTACATTCTGCTGAGGTACAGGCAGTATAGTGGCCTCTGTGGCTAAGAACAGCAAGGAGCATGGGTGCAGTTGAAAATCCTTCCCAACACACAAGATAGCTTCAAGAGGAGAGTCCCTAGTGTCACTGTCAGTCAGATTGCGTGAGGAAAGTCCTCTTCTTCAGCGTCCTGACTAAAGCCAAGCAAATCAGCAGTGAGAGGACTGCAGCAGCAGTTACCGGGATGTTAATTTCCCTTTTATATTCCTCCCCTTTCCCCAAACTTCTTAAGAGCAAATAATTGCATTCCTTAGGTCTGAAACCCAGCCTGAGCCTAGAGCTGCTGCCATGAGGTAGAGATGTACTCTAGCACACACAGATGAACTGTTTGTATATACATGAGCACAAACACTTTCCAGGCCATCTCAGGAGCTGATTGTTGTACAAGTTTCATGGCATGCTTCTGCCAGGGCACCCAAAGACAGAAATGCTTTCCTGATCCTACAGTAGTTTTACTGCAATGTATTAGCTAACACTGTTGGGCCTGGGCCCTGCCATCGTTCTGAGCCAAAGGAAGTGCAAGAATTGTTCTCTGAAGGTGTTTATGTCTTCCTTTTGTATTTCCTGCCACTTGTCTCTCTCCTCCCTTTCACCTCGGGTCACTTCTAGTGCTCTGAACTCAGCAACAACTACGTGGGAGAATGAGTAACGGGAAAAAGTCATATAATCTCCCTCAAACCTCCTGGCCAGTCTTCATTTTTCCCTCCCTCCTGTTCACTACCTTATTCTCAACAACTGTCTATGTTTCCAGTGTTGCAGACCGAATGGAGCAGAGACGCAAACTGAATTGTAAATCCTTCCAGTGGTATCTGGAGAATGTCTACCCCGAGCTCAAGTGAGTCAGTTCTCCACTTGTAAAAATCTCTGAAGGATGTGGGAGGTGGGTCACAATAAAATGAGCCTGGGTGGCAGTGGCTAAAGGAGACTTATGCTTGGAAAAGGTTTTCCTGTGCTCTTCTTTATGGTGAGAAACTTCCTGTGATTTCCTGCCTTGTATCACCACAGCAACTCTGCAGAAGGTTTGTTGCTCCTGACCCTGGGAGCCCTCTGCCCTGCCCAACACAGCTGTCCCTCAGAGATGTGCACCAGTGGGGTTTTTGGAGGTGCAGGGTGTAGGCAAGTGCCAGACCACTACATCCCTCCCAGTTATGACTTGGTCTTTGCCTGTTGGATGCTCTGCCTGGAGGTAGTTGAGCCCAGTAGAGCTGGACAGCCTCAGTGCAGAGGTGCGGGTGGGTCAGAGAAAGCCCCAGTAAGCAACCAGAACCAGCTGTGCCTGTGGCTATACCTGCCCCAAGTCAGGATGCAGCAGTGTTGTGTCATTGCTCTGCTGAGAGGTAGCCTAAGTAGACCTGTGTTAGCGCTTGTTTGCTAACGCACCTTAACACCACATCTTTACATCTCAGGCAAGCAAAGTCTGTAGCTAACATGGGTTGAGGCTAAAACATCCAGCTGGTCTGGCCTTGACAGATCTTTTCTGTATTGCTGCCCACGAGACAATGAGTATGTATTAGCACTGGGAAGTAAGACTCTGGAAAAGGGGGAGGGAGAAGCAGGATAAATGAGTGTGAATAGGGCTTTTTACTGGTAATGGCCTCTTTCAGAAGAGACATCACACTAAACTGCTTGGGGTATACCTAAAGATCCTGCTATACCTTCTATATACCTTCTATACAAAAAATGTACCAACCCTTTGACCAAGTTCTCCCTTGACTCTTGCCTCCTCCAGACATTTCCAGTGGATAGCATGGTATTGTTAATTTTCTGTCAAATAAAGGGGATTGTTTTTCAGTTAGGGGCCAGTTATGCCCTTATAAATGTGAAAGTGGTTTGGTCATTTCTGTGTATGAAGTGCCATGCAACTGTCATTTTACTTCAAGGATTCCTGAAAAGGAGTTGATTCCAGGAATAATTAAACAAGGAAGAAACTGCCTGGAGTCTTGGGCACAGGATACCACAGGGAATACGTTGGCTGGCATGGGAAATTGTAAAGGGACAGTGAACAATCCACCTGTCACTCAGGTAAGGCAAGCTTCAGTTTGGTGCTTTGCTCCAGCTTCTGCCCTTTTTATTACCTCATAATAAAAAGGCATCTCTGGCCTTGCTGGGTTTGTACAGAGGTGAATGAAGAATTTGGCCCCGTTAATGATTTTAAAAGTAAGCAGAAAAAGCAGCTGTGCCCATCTCTCAGAGCTCTGTCAGCAAAACAGACCCAGCAGTCAGGCATAGAGTAGGAAGATTTTCATCACTCGAAGGCAACAGGTAGTGCTTGAATGCTCAGGGGTGTGACTAGTCTGTGCAGTAAGTGAGTGACCAGGGTTTGAGTCATGTAGCTGTTCCCACTCAAACTGTTGCTTGGATGTGCTCTGCTGCATCATCCAACCCATGAAAACCAGTCCTGGGGTGTGTTTGGCTAGTACGCTGGCACATGGGTAAGAGATTTGCCCAGGATCAGAAATGTTCCTTGTTCTGCCAGTTCAGCTGTAGCTGCAGATGGCTCAAGTTGTGCTGCCTTTCAGTATAACACCCAAATGCATTTCAGTATAACCACACCCAAATGGAGTTTAAAGAGCCAAGACCCCAGCTGTAGTAGTTGGTGCAGCTCTCCTAACTGCAGTGGAGCTATGCTGGTTTATACTAGCTGAAGGTCTGCATTCAGCCTCTTCTTTTGGTGACTGAAAGCAGTAGGGAAGCAACTTGAGACAGTTAAGGACCACAGCAGGATATTTTATGCCAGAAAATACATATTCACATCTGTTAACTGTTGGAAACCAGTTTGCAGCCAGCGTTTATCATGGCATTTAATCAGACTCATTGTTCCATGTCATTACCATTTGAAATCTCTGAAACTTACTGCATTTTGTATTTCTTCCTTAGGGAAAGTATAATAGTTGATTGGTTTGGGTATCCATCTAGTAAGAGGAGGGAAAAATGAAGTGGCTTGTGCTTTATGTGTGCTGGTAATAAACATTAGCCCATGGATATGCTTGCATGTGTTTTGCTTTGCTTGACAATCTGTAGGTCCCAGAGATACTTGTTACAAAACATGTCTGCTATGTAAAATATGCAGAAGCAGTTGCATGTCAGGTAAATCAGAGCTCAGGGTCCTTCCTGCTTTGTAGGCCTGAATGTGTAAAGCTGCAGAGCAGTAAGTTGCTCCAAGGTTGATCAGACAGCTCAGATGGTCAGGGAAGCCAGCTGCAGACTTTGAAATAGTCATGATGCACCAAGCCTGAGAGTAAATTTCTGATCAGCTGAAGACTGCTGCCATAGTCTTCCCAGGGAGCCTTTGGTAAGAGCTGAACAAAAGATACAGGTTTTTGAAATAGCTGATAGAAAAAATTCTTTCTCCCTCATCTGTTTGCTGTTATGATCCTAACAGAACCGTTCTTTTTTTTTATGCCAAAGGAGTGGGTATTCAGTGACCCTTTAATTAGACAGCAGGACAAGTGTCTTTCCATTACCACCTTCTCTACTGGCTCTCAAATCACACTGGAAGCCTGCAATCAAAAAGATGGCAGACAGGTAGGTAACTGTGCACCTGGTTTTAATACTTCCATTGCCACATACCAGTGTTCCTACATCAGTGCAGCCTGCAGGGGCAAACTTAGGACTATCAGAGTGTATAAAAGTCCTTTCCATCTTGTGCATCTTCCCCTTTGGTGTGTTTCATAAGCTCAGCCGTATCAGATTGCCCGTGGGCGAAGTGGGGAGCACAGACCACGGTAGCATGTGGGTATCTGCTCTGCACGTGCCCTTGGCAACCTGGTTTACTCCAGCTCAGTAGCACCCTGACCTTGCTCCTTTATGTTCAGCCAGATCAGTGCATAGATAGAGCACAACATCAGAGAGGGGTAGCTAAGCAGAAAATGCTTTGAGATACCCAAAGAGAAGGGCAGTGTGCGCTACACTTTGTTTACTCTTTCAGAAGTGAGGGAACTGTGTTCTTTGTGCTGTTTTTGGATATGTGAACAGACCTTTAAAACTGAGTGTGTGCAACTCATTTGAGAAATACCAACTGACATAAAGCACCGTATGTTCCACCCAAACTGCTCCCTGAGGAAAAAATGCACAGCAGCAGGGTTCCCAGCAAAATGCAGTGCTCCCAACAAAATGCAGCTCTCTGATTCTTATAATGTTTCTAAGATGTGCATCCCTGATCTGTCAGGACACGTAAGTCAATTTGCCTTACAGCACTAGGTGAGAGATGGCCTCTGTAATGGCCAGGGTGACCTCACAGAGATATGTTGTGCCTTTTTATCAGAACTGGGCAAAACATAACAGATGACAGTGCAGTGTTGGCAGACAGTGGACTGGGCTTCTTTTATCCCCAGGTCCCGTGCTTCCCTCTACAGCAAGAGAGTACAAACTTTGTGTCATCTAAGGCTATGCTGACTCTGTTTTCTGACACATCTATTGTTTTGATAGCCCAAAGGTAGGAGATGGCTCAGCTTGCTACCAGTTCTCAGCAGCATCCTCTTTTGTCAGTTATTTCTGGTGCTCTACGAATGTCTGAATTTAGTTCTTCCTGAAAGAAAGCACTGCAATCCAGTTTTGCCCATTTATGGAAAGCCTGTGTAGACTTTCCTCTGGAGGGCTGGTTAATGCAGAAATATCTTGAAGAGTTGTCACCATGAATCTGCTGGGGAAACTCTTGAGTTGGGATTAGCCTTGCAAGGATTTCTTAGGTGGGCTGTGCTTGCCTGCTCCTTTTTCTTATTGGTAATCACTCACCCCCTTGCTGTGTAATTAGGTCACTTAGCTTCTCCTTAGGTGCCTTGCATCGTTTGCCTCCCTGGCAGCAGAGAGGACTCTAGCAGCTGCCAAAATCAACTGTCTTTCCCCACGTCCCCTATCACTGAAGGACAAGAGTCCCCTGAAGGTGGTTGGAGTCCAAGCCCTATTAGTCAGAAGAGAGATTAATCCCCATGAACACATGCAGGCTCATTCTGCTGCTGCTGGAATAGGATTTACTGAGCCTTGATGTGTTGATTATATACAGGCTCATTACAAAGAGATGCACACACACTTAAGGATGTGATCTGTTGGGTATCATTACCTTGCATGAACAAACTGCACTTAAATCAAGGACTTGACCTAGCAGATGACTTAGCCAATGGACTGTAAGCAAGGATATTATTTAAGCATTTCAAATAATTAGAGACTGACTTCAATCACAGCTGCCATTCCACACCATCATGTGGCTGAAGGGATGAGGTGGGAGAAGTGCATTTGAATTTTTAATCCAGTTTGGGTTGAAATACTCTGAAATGCTGGGGCTTTTTCAGAAAAAAATCCATTTCGATTTTCTACTTATAAAGCCAGCTATGCTTGCAACGCACAAGTTTGTTGTGTTCTTGGGGAATGTTTTTGGTCCCTTCCATAAACACAACAGTAATTGTCGTTAATACTGACATTTGGATTTTAATTCGCTAGAAGTCAGTCATCTTTGCAAGCTATCCCATTCTCTCTCCCCCTGATATTTAGGGAGACAGCCACTGCTATGGAAACTTTAAAGTGTGAAATGAAAGAGCAAAGCTGGAAGGAACAAATTCTGTCAGTTGCCCTACAATTTGCCTGTCTTCCCATAGGTGCTCACAGTCCAAAGTGTGAATGCTGGCAGGAGAGCACTGTTTTCAAACTGGGCATGGCTGTAGCCACACCTCCATTCAAGAGGGCTTCTCAGAAAGCCAGAGGAGCTGAGTGGGGAGCAGCTGAAAGGAATTTGAGCTACTTCAGAGAGGCAGAGGTGACAAGTGAGAGATCTGAATAGGTGGTCTGAGTGGAAGAAGGTGAAGCTGGGTGAGGTGCATCACACATGCAGTATCCTAAGAGGAGATGGTGGCATGTTGAAAGCCCAGCTTTGAACATCTCTGGTGCCACTGTCAATCAAGGTCTGTGGTGGAAGGTGTTTGGACATTTTTGGATCTAGTTTTCATGTCTATGTCTGCGTAACGCAAAAGCAAGATTTCTGTCAGAAGATGGAGCACATGATGGCTTTGTTTTTTAGTGTCACTAGAGTAATTGGTTAGATCATAAAGACTGCACCATACAGCTCCTAAATCTGCTTTCCATTTTCAAACATACCAAATCTGTGCCCATGCTACACAGTTGCTGTGAATTGTGTCCACAGGGCAGATAATAATATTAGCTTTTATTATCTCCAAATTATTGTTCTGTTATTATTTTTGAGTGCTAACAACAGTCCATCTAACATATATGTAATGCTCTAGCAGAGGCTTTACAGTATTATGAGCTACATCTAGAGTATTGCCTCAAAATAAGTCTACGACTTTGCAAGTAGGAGGATACAGTCAAAACGTAGACAATTTTTGGTTCTGTCAGTCTATTCTCCCTTGGGCTGAAAAGAACCAAGAACAAAATCTATTTGGCACCATGATCCTCTTGATCATTCAGCAGCAACAGCTGGCACTGCTAGCAGAGGACCAGCCAAGAGCTATTGTGCATAATCAGAACTAGATTTCAAACCAGATGGATGTTATCCATAATGTTATTTGGAGAATAGCATTTTTTTTTTTAGTTGAACGCACCATAAATTATTGCCTTTAGCTTTGGGTTTGGCTCTGACTGACGGCGAGAGTGGCGTTTTAATTTGTATTATAGTGAGGACAAATAGAAGGCAAAGTGAGAGTCAGACACTAAAACAAGAGAATGAAAATGAGAAACATTGGCACCGTATTTCCCAACAGAACAAGACGCGTGCTGAGAAATCCTATTAAACATCCATATTTCATTAAAATGTGCCGAAGGAACGTGACCCCAGCCTGAAAATGAGGACACCAACTTTTCTTGTGAGACAAACAGTAATTGAAGTCCCGGGTGTCTTTGGACGTGATTGGGAAATTTTTCCCACTTTGCTTTCCAGTCTCTAATATTACCCAAAGTGCAGACAAATGCAACTTTAGATAAACTATCAGAAAAAAGGAGGAGTGAAAACCTTCCTGTTTTGGAAGCACCTGACACAGCGTCTTCATGATAATAAGTAGGTAAAACAATACTGGCAGTATGCCATAGCTCAAAAGCAATTTTCAGGAGATGAGTTTCTCTCAGTTGTGAGTCTTAGTTTTACAAATGTAAGTGCTGAAAGGGAGACAATGCTTGCTGGATGCTGGTGTGAGCTTTTCTGTCACACTCTGTCTGCTCATATATTTAAAATACAGCATTTGTCATCTTCAACAACAGCTTCAGACTGCCTGTCATTCTGCAAATACATTCAAATACAACTTGCAGCATCCTTGGCTATTCCAGCTCTCTGTACATTTCTGTCCAAAGCATCTCAATCCTAATCAACAAAATCTGCTCTTCTCAGCTGTGTTTTCTGAGTTTGACCAACTCCACTACATTTTCATGGTTACGAGACTATTGTTAGGATCCTGAAAGAATCCCCAGACTGATGGGATTGCTGGGAGTTAAAAGAAAACTTTTGATTACCCTATAAAATTACACAAGTGTTAACACCTTCAACTCTTGTATATATTAGGCAGGACAGGCTATTTCTGACTTTTCTCTTGGTAATTGCCTGTGGAATGCTTCTATCCAGTCACCTCACAGTTCTTTGCAATGATAGATAATAAAGATGGAGAGACAGCTTTACAAAAAAATGGGGAAATTTTTGGTTGACATTAAGGATGAAGATTAAGACACAGTTTCAAAGAAAATATGGTTTCTTTTTTTTCTGTCTCCCCTCCAAACTTCGTCTGACCAGAAAACTGTATTAGCTTCGTCTGCACAAGAAAGGCAGACCAAGGAGGATTTTCAAGCCAAATTTTTTCAGATTGTGCAATGCTTATATCTTCCAAAAAACTTTCCTTCCAAGTACAGGCCAGTCATAATGTCTGGGTATAGGAGCAGAGAGGATTGCCTGTAATATTTGGCTGCATATGCAGGAGGTGTCTGCTCTGTTTGGTTTTCCTGAAGATGGGCATCATCACTGTCATTTAAAAGTTAGCTGTCCATGCTCCCCTTTTGGTCTGTGGAGAAAGCTGAACCCTCCTTGAAGGTGCTTATACCGAGGGCAACAAAACATGGTTTCTGACCAGAAAGTGTAGAATCCATTGTTCCAAAAATACCACTTCAGTGTGAGGTGTGGAGCCCTACTTTGGCTTTTATTGTCAGTGAGCTTTATAATAGCTCCATACATGGCACTCCCCTGCAGCCTGGGTGAGCCTTATATTCAACTCTCTGTCACCTTCTCAGTGTTCCTTCTCCCCATTCCTCATCCTTGCCCCATTTTCTTTTGAACATAGGGATCTGGGGTGACTTGAAACGCTGGGCTTTCCAGTGGTTTGATTCACTGAGAAGCTGATTGATTTGGTGTAGTTTGTTCGCAGCAGAAAATGTGCTGTGGTGAGTGTTTGCTGGTGTCCTGCTGTGTCTGTTGCTGTAGACTTTCCCTACAGACTTCACAGTGGGTACCTGCTCAGCATGGAGAGATGACACAGCAGCAGGTCTCTGATAGGGAGGAATAACATGAGGAAGCCTCTCAGTGGTGCTAATTTTCTCCTAAACAGCTAGGGAGGGAAAGAAAACCAGTGTCTTTTGGTAATTGCCTTTGTCCTCCATCTCAAATCTCATAACAGCATACTCCTTTACAGCAGGGTCTTCTGGTGAGCTATGGGATGTGGGGGAGGGATGGCTGGCAGGCACTCTCTAGCACATGTACAGGGGAAGGCAAAGGAGGAGGCAGGGAGGCGGAGGAAGGATGGAAGGCGAGGAATAGTTTCCCTTTGCACAGTAGGTGTCCTTTGGAGGAGGTCAAGAGGCTCTTCACTGAGGTGTCTGTGACCCTGGGAAACAGTGGTGGGGAGGCCAGTGTGCAGAGGTCACATCAGCCTGGCATAGTGTGCTGCTTTCCAAGGGGGAAGACCTCCTGCTTTCTACTGCATCATTACAGCTGCTGCTTTATGGTATTAACTCTTCCTCAGCTCTTTGGAGGGAGACTTCTGCCAGATGAGAGCCAGATGGCTCTGGGACCCGTGTAGGCAGTGGGTTGGAGCAGCTGGTGAGGGCATTGCAGTGCACAGACTGCACTGTATCTTCCTCTCCATTATCACTACATTCCTCTGCCCCCTTGCCTATTAAAACCATCTTTTTTTCTGCTGCACAAACAGCTCTCTTTTAGTGGTATACTGTCAGACAGAGCCAGCAGTGCCAGCAAAGTGATCCTGCCGCTCTGGTATTTGGTCTTGAAGGAATATGTGATACAGGAGGAACAGATTATTCTGGGCTTTGTAACTGCCCTACCCTCCCAGAAACATAACCAGCACACAGAGTTGGAGGAGAGCTGCCAGCAATATGTGAACATAACTGGATATTTTAAACCACACAGCATGTGGCAATTTGTCTGCTGTGTTACCAAGAATTAAAATGTCAGTAGGTTTTGACATTGTCTGATATTGCAGGATTTTTTTTATTCCCTTTGCATATCATGTCTGAAACAACCTTGAGGGCTATCGGTGTTGCTAAGCTGTTTCTTTTTCTTCATCAGTCTCATGGATTAGCCAAAACATTCTCATAATTTTCCTGAACTGAGCACTTAGACCCTAATTCTAACTGGGTCATCTGTGTGACTGAAAAGGGTGATGGGAAAATCCACAGAGCCTAGCGCATTCTATCCAATAACCTCCTGGTCTCAGCTGTGCCCCACTGGAGGGAAATGGCACCTCAGAGATCTCAAGTCCACAGACTCATTTCAACTTTCTCTCTTCAGTATCAGCCACAATGGTCCCAGTTCTTTCCAGCAGGGATGGAAGGTGGTATAGGCTTTTCCTAGCAGAATTTGCAAGTCAGGGTTAGGACATATGTTTTATTTCTTGGAAAGCACCACAGCCCAAGTGGACCATCAGGGAAGGGTTGCGTGTGAGTCCTTGTGGAAACTCTCTGAGTGGAGCAGACCCAGAGGATAGCACTGCAGGAAGCAGAGCGATACATACTGAGAAGCTGTCAAATGGACACTTGCAAACTGAAATGTTGGCAGGACAGATAAGATTACAAAGAAGAGTCAACTCAGAAAGGTGCAGAGCTATGAAGAGCTTTTCGTGTAGTGCTGATAAAAGTCTGATGAGAGAATTGATGAGGGGACATGGAAGAGAGCTATGATCTAGTCAAGCAGCAAGAAGTGTGATTTTAATTTTTTTTTTTCTCTCTGTGAATGGATTGCTTTGCTTTCTATGGATTTGACTGAAACTATAAAAGGTTTCAGGTTTTGACAGGTATCTGGATGCCTAGAAATGCAGAACAAAGAATGGCAGAGAAATTGTGAATATAATAGGCTCTTGAAAATGCCACTGCCTGCTGATTTTTGCGTTGTGTGCCTTCTAGATGCTTCTGAATATGTAGCCCTATAATTCAGCTAAACTCAAACTCCGGGTCTTGTTAATATGGGAAACCAGTGCTTTGGAGATGTGGCCCATGACCAAATTTTCCGTCTCCCGAGTTCTTGGGATTTACCTGGGGTTTATGTTCAACCTTTCTACTTCAGCTTGGAAACACAGTTCTGTGGTGAAGTGGAAGTAACAGTATGTTTTTTCTCTGTCTTCTCACAGAAGTGGAAGATGAAAGGCGGTTTCATTCAACACTTTGTCAGTGGTCTCTGCCTGGAAAACCAGACTGGGAAAGTGGTGACCAACCCCTGCCAAGGAGGCGTACCTGGCCAACAGTGGGAGCTGTTACAAGCAACATGATGGTAGCACGGAGATCTCCTTGTTTCTTTGTGCATGAGACTTTGGGAACAGAGGAGGATCGGGAAGAGAGGAATGGTTTTGTATGTCTGACCCTAAATGTTTTCATTGTGCCCATCAGCAAGCCACCATTTCAGCTGAGCACTTGGTGTTTTTGAGCTTTTCAAATAAGAAGCTGTGGGTGAGAGAGGGATGAGGAGAGTTGCTGAAATTTTCCCATCTGTTGTCTTAAGTTCTCCTTTGTAGCTGATGTCCGTGCACAGCTTCACCCAGATAAGAAGGAGGACCCAGCCTAATACTCAGAGCAACCAGAACTGCTTTGGTGCTCTCCCCATCCATTCCTTTCTCTGCATCCAGAGTCCACAACCTTCAGTCCAACAGCTTAAAGGATGCTTGTACAAACATTGGTAGCTCTTTGGCTTCCCTGGCTTTTTGCTCTAACATCATGCATCATTTTATGCATGTATGTCTCTCAGAGGACTGGCCAGAAGAAGAGTCATCATGATGGGTGGAGGGCTGGGAAGGGACTAGCAGACCCTGGGGGCAGGTTTGTAATGATTTCATGGTGGACTGGTTCCTTCCTCTGCAGTAGCTGCCCTACAGCCAAATGGGCTGAGGTTGGCACGATGCTGACTGGAGAGCTGGAAAAGGGACAATCTCTTTTTTTACGGGTGGAAGGCCAGCCCTGTGTCCATGAGTGATTCAAGCCTGCAGGCAGCCCAGCTCGACCTGGGTTCAGGGTACCACACTCCTGCAAACCTGGTCTGAGACGGGTGCTGACACTTTGGGATGCTGGGAAAGCTGGGAGCATTCTCTGGCTGCTCTTCCTGGTGCTACCAGACTCTGCCCACTGCACCCCCACACCGCAGGCAGCGCACGGAGCTGTGCAGGCAGCGCACGCTGACAGTGCCACTGCACTTGCCTCAGGCCTGGGGCAGGAGCCCACCCAGTTCCTCGCAAGGAGAAGCAGAAGGGGTTATTGCAGGTTTCCTGTTGCTGGCTGGGCAGGAGCACAGCCCTCTGGATGACTCTCTGGCTTTGCATGGCCCTTGTGAACACAGTCTGGCATGACAAGCCACCCCATCTCTCTGTTTAATTGCTTTTACCCCTCTCTCTGGGAAGGAGGAGGCAAAAAAGCCTGGGGCTGCTCCACTTGAAGCCCAGATCTCCTCCCCGTGGGCACCCTGGGGAGGTTAGTTGTTGAACCTCAAACTGCCTGAAACAGCACAAATGCTGCCACGGTACAGGCCTGCTCTGAGAGATCTCTATTTTCTGTTCCAGAAATACCAAAGACAGATGGTGTCTCTAGCTAGCATCCCAGTCCTGTTCCCAGTTACTCGTCACCTGTAGCTGAATGTGGGTTTTCAGACCTGCCAGGGGAAGCTTACTTATTTGAATAAAAAAGAAATTTTAAAAAAAAAAAAAATCCCCACAACCTTACCTTTTCCTACTAGATCTATTAAACTTTCCTCTTGGAGCTAGGTTTTGTAAATCGACCTCCCTGTCTAAGAGCCTGGGAGGGAAACCAGATGCTGGGGCCACCTTCAGTAGGCAATTGCTTGTCTGGATCCTTTCTGATGAGGTGCAAAAGAAACAGGATGTTCATTTGGATTCTGAACAGCTGTCTGCTTTTGATCATGTTTGTATCCCTTTTTGATTCTTCCTCCTAGTTTGGTACTAGCCCCAACAGTTGACAAAAGAGCAGATACTGTTCTTCATACATTGCATGTGCTCAGAAGTGCTTGTGTGAGAACTGAACAATTTGTTTTCTGTTCTCAGTTCTTTTATTTAAAAAATTAAACCAGTGATGTGGCAGGAGCCCTTTTTCTGTTTCGCCCTTCACGTTGACAGCAGCTCACCCTCTTGACACTGTGTAACCAGATGAGTGGCCTGCCTGCACTGTGAAAACTCAGCAGGCAGTTCCCTTTGGTCCCAAGCTGAGCACATGGTGCAGCTGAGCTTCTGTGTGGGAATGGGGGCATGGACTCAGCAGAGAATTCTCTTGCACTGTATAGTGATGCTTTGGGCCTGAACCACTGAGACCAAGAAAGAAAGAAAATAGCCTAGGAATGGAATGAGAGCAGGGCAGACAGACCCTTCACTGAGGAGAGATACCAGCGCACTGGCAATTGCTTTTCTAAACAAGAATATGCAGGAAATGCTACTTCCCAAACAGCATCATTAGGCCAGTAAGAGACAGGAACTGTCAAGTTCTCACATACCTGGCTTGAAAAAAGTTGATTTGAAGACAGAAAAAAGGCCATTGAATGGGTATTGTAAGTAAGCTCTGCATACAATGAACTGCTAAAGGATTATGTATTTTCATCAAAAGGCATCCTAAGTGGACCATCTGAGCTTCCCCCATCTCACTGTCCAGAAGCTTATGGGTAGCAGCTAACAGCATGTTCACTCCTCCACCAGGTATTGCCTCCTTCCTCTTTGCCCCTACTGTGTTTCTGCAGCTTTCTTGTAGTTCCTTCTCCATAACTGGACTGGGACTAGGACCCAGCTACTCTACACACAATTCTCCTGACTGCTGCAGACCACAGAAGCTTTTCTGATAAACATTCACCAAGCTCTGGGCCAGCTCTGGTTCAAAGGGATCTTGCCAGCACACTGGCTACTGCCCTTAACTTTGTGCTTGGCTCCAGTGTTGGAGGTCAGTGACCACTCCTGGAGCAGAGGCGCCTGGACTAGCTGTGTTGATTTGTGCCTCTTCCTACTGCTCACCACCTAGCAGAGCGTGAATTTGCATCACTGGGGCTGTGAGCTGGGGCAGCTGAAGCTTGGACACTCTCCTTCTTCAGTTGCCCCAGCCTGGGGGAGAAAAGGGGAAAGGTGGGCTTATGCTAGATGTCAATAATTTAAACTGGCCCTGGAGTTAAGGGGCTACCAGAGCTCTAATTCTACCTGGTTTGGGGTGTGTTCTTCTGAGGTCACCTCCCTGTGGTTTACTCCACTGTCAGCTAAGGTGCTGCTCGCAGGACATTCCTGTAGATCCTGTACAAACCTCCCCCCTCATTATCTTCTGGAAGCTCTGGGTTTCCAATGGATTTTAGCAGTTGCTGAAGAGGAGATGCATTACAAAAGGCTGCTTTCAAGTGTGGGCAAACTAAACTTTTCCTCAGAATAAGCAAAATCTTGTCCAAACTCACTATTAACGTGCTTTCTCTTTCCCTTGCACTGAAGGGAAGGAGGAACAATGTTTTTTCCCCAAGGTCCACACAGTGCCATGTTTTGGAACAGGACTCCAGTGGGGTTTATGAAAACAAACTGACTGAGCCCTCAAATTCGGCCCAATGACTTGTTTCTTTAACAGTCAGAACAAGCAGCTGCTAGCTCTTGTTTTCCTGTTTGAACACCACCCCCCCAGACTTCCAAGACAGAGCATTTGCATTGGTAATACCTTTTACTGTATCAGATCATCCAATGTAATCTTGTGTGCTGTGAACCAATGGGGGTTTATTTAAGAGGAGCTGAAATTCCTGTTGTACGGAAATCAATTTCAGAAGGTTTATTTTTCCCACTCACTTGTAAGTTGCACTTTGCCAGATGTAATTTATGTGGAGCCCGGATTTGTTTTTCCTTTTCTTGAAGAAAGCATGTGCCAGAATCTGTTTAATGCCTGGAATAAAATCCACTTTGAAACAAGGGTTTCAGCCTGTTCTTATTCCCCCATCAGAAAAGGGCCACTATCCTTTCTTGCCTGGTCCCTTCCTCTCTCTCTTACTGGGCTTGTCCCCACAACATACATACCCCAGTTTTTCACATGGGTTCCTGGGTAAGAGGGATACTGCAGGAGATGGCAGAAATATTTCTAGGATACAATGGCAAACGAGGTGCAAACAACTGAAGAAGCTGTCCTGCGGTGGCTAGGCAGGAAAGTGTCCTTTATGGCAAAAGTTAAGAGCAGTTAATGGACTGGCTTTTACATACTGAAAGAAGTAGCTGGGAGGAATTAATTCTTCCTCTTACTTCCTCCTTGATCTTCTCCTCAGGCTATCACCCTGCCTCTTCCTTAATAACCCTCCCAAAGGTCCTCCTTCTGCCTGTAGCTTGAGGGCAGGGAAGTGTCACCACCCACAGATGCCTCCAAGCATACGCGTTGCTGAGTCTCAAGTACTGTGACTCCCCCAGTAGGCTGGTAAACTTTCCTAATTTCACTTTATTTAAAAAACAAAACAAACAACAACCCAACCCAGCTAGCATGCCAATTGGGAGGCTTTGAGTTTAAAATCAGGGCTTAACCACCTGTTAGTTCACCTAGGGAGGCTTTTTCAAACTAGGATCAGCTGGGTCTGCCTTTACAGAAAGCAGCCCTGCTGGAACCTCCAGCACAAGGTGTGATGAAGATGTGATAGAAGTTAGCTGGTATGGCAGGAACCAGGGCTTCCTCATGCTGCCTGGTAACATATCTGGTGTTTGAGTGCTGTGGGAACTTGATAAAAAGGAAAAGAATTGGGGCTTTCTCTCTTGGTGCTGCTTCTGTAGCAGGATGTCGATTGGGCTGTATCCCTGGAGTGCTGCCATGCATGCCCTGAGTGATGACTGCCCAAGTGCCCTAGAAACGAGGAGATTCTCAAGCTGTCACGATGGCTGCAAGATTTTAATTAATCCTGTCTAGGAAGATGAAATATTGATCTTCTGAAGACCCAAACTGGGGGGTCTAGGAGAGAAGGAGAAATAAATGAGGGATGGGTTCTCCTCCTCTGAGGAGGAAAATGGGGTCAGACCTGCAGTGATCTGGCACATAAATGAGGTAGAGAAGAGTCTGGAGCAGAAGTGGTTGCATCAAAGACAACTAGAACCATGTGTGGGGCAAACTATAGGAGGTTAATTTATTTGCAAGAGTTTAAAAACATAGAGGCAGCACATCCAGAACGGTCACACAGTTGTGTCAAATTCCATAAATGCTTTGTTGCAAAAGGCAAATCAAGTGTTGTTTGGATTTGTTGTGTTTGCTGTCATTTGTTTTTTCCTGGTGTTTTTTTGTTTGTTTTGTGTTAAACACTCAAATAGCTCATTTTAGCACTTACAAAGCAGATTATTTCTTTAGAAACAGAGATGTTCTCAAGAATGTGTTCAGTAAGAAAGTTACGTACTAGGAGATCTTTTTTCTGCAGTCTGTTGAAAGGGAATTGCTTGATACAGAGACTTAATGTGTTTCTTCATTCTCAAAGCCTTCTGCTGTTGGGCCACAGGGTGTGTTGAGGTGGAACTCTCTACCCCTCTAGTCTGACCTCTTCAGCACTGTAGAAGTACGTACTAAGTGCAGAAGCACCTGGAAATGTGACTACTGCTCTTCCTCTGGGCAAACATCCTTATACCCCTTCCTCTTAGGAGGATAAGATTCAATCCTTCACTGGTACTTGTAAGCACTTTAAACAGGGACAAAGAAGCCATGGAGAACTGCAAATGTTGAAATTAGATGTTTAGCTCTACTCGAAACAAAACTTGTTTTCATTGTGGTCGTTTTGCTGCTATGGTAGCAAAAAAACCATCAATGCACTACCCTATGAAAACTAACAGGTGTTTGCAGCATGCTGGGCTTCTGGCTCTGCTTCTGCAGTGGAGAACTCTGTGACCATGTGTGGGCAGGAAGCATTGCCCCTCTGCCACTCTCCCAACTTGGGCACAAGGTAGTAGGGCTGTTATCCATGTGGTTTGTTTCTGTGACGTGTTGTGCAAACACCTGTAATACAGTCCAGAGCTGTGTCAGAAATGATTCTGTGCTGCAGCATGTTGTAAAGGTGATGCTGGGCAATAGAACACTGGGTACAGGAGGGACATGATCAACCTTTTGCTTTTTTGACTGATCTGCATCTGTTTGAGAAATGCTGCTTAAATCTCCACAGTCACTGGTCGGTAATTAAAACAAGGCCAGAACAAGGTAATACTTCTGTGCTGGAAATGGCACTGGGTAGGTGTTCAGACCTACTTCTTTTTGAGTCAAGGACATCCCATCCAAATGGAAATAGCGGCTTCTGCTAGGCATATCAATGAAACTTGTACTTTACAAATCTGAGTCATTAAAATAAATCCAGCTCCAACTGTACTGCGTGGTGCAAGAAAGAAAAAAAAGAATGAGAGAAAAGATAACAAAGTAAGCCACTTGGGACAAAATTGTGTTTTAATGTGATTTTGGTGGAAAACAGCTTCTCTGGTTTTGATTTCCATGGAAACTAGTACAGCAATGTTACTTATCACTGCCTGCAGCAGGGCTGAGCTTGGCTATAACAACAATACTGGTTGAGCTGTGAGTACAGTGATGAGCTGGTCAGTGCATAGAGGGGATGCTCAAATTCGTCAGTGTGAACCAAACAACATGGGGTCACAGTCTCAACTGATGGGTGGATCTCAGCATTGACTTCCCTGTAGCAGCTTGAACTCCTGTAAGCATGGTGGCTGCTGACTCCTGAGATGGTCATGAGCTCTCACAGGCTTCACCCCAGCTCTCACCTCACTGCCCTGTGAGGCTGCCATGGGGTCTCCTAATTGTTATTTAGTTTTAACCTGTAGACCTGATGCGGTCAGGTATTGGCTTACCTTTAACAACTGGGTGACCAGAACCAGCCCTGCAGTATAACCTTTTTTTTGAAGGTTAATAGTCATCTGGACTGCCTCTGCTGCTGAAACATGCTGCAGGTTGGGAAGCATGTAAATGATGTTTCAGCAACTCAGTCAAGGAGGGACCTCTTTGAGGCAGAAGTCATTTGTTTGGGTTTTTTTTTCCCTAGGTCATTTCTCAGATTTTTGAGGAAAAGTAGCAAAGTGTAGCAGACTTGGTTTCAAATTGCTGGATTTGCTCAGCCAGGTGTATTAGCCCTGCAGGCTGCTTTGTCCTTTTGGCTGGCCCTGAATAGTTTCAAACTATCCCCTATACCAGGCTTAGTGGCACAGGCTAGCACAACACAAACTGACGTTGGGCTGGGTGGGATATTCAGCTGCCACAGGAGAGTTCAGTCCCTCACTCAGCAATTGCTCTTACCTCCTGCTGTATCTGGGATTTTCATGGGAGCCTTCACTGCAAAGAGTTTTGTTTAGCCTGGGAGAGCTGATCATGCTGCAGTCATAAATATCTGTTGATGAAAATGAGCATTTACAAAGCAACCAATGGAGCTAAGCCTGAAAGCATACCAAAGGGTCTTCTGCTTGGGGTGAATTTATGGAGGGTGAATGTTCAGGCTGGTTCTTTCACAGCTCCTCTCAAGGCTTCAGGCCAGCATGTTTAGTCTTCTGTATTTTAACTCTCTTAAATGCTATTGTGTAAGATTTGTTGTGTGGTTTGTTTTTTTTTTAACTAGAAGCTACTCGTTATAATGCTGTTGACAAGGACAACCAAATGATGCCAAAGTCCCTCTAATTATCCCAAGCTGTAGTGTCACCTCTGCTTTCTGTTTGAGTAGATGAAAGCAATGTTCAAAGAGACCCACTTAATACCGGAGCATTTTCCAAGGCAATCAGCTTCTCCAAGCTCTTTTCCCCTTAAGCAATCTAAATGCTAAATAGATCTTTAAAATAATTACCATATCTAAGACGAGGAGCCATTTCCCCCTGCAAACACCTGATGCTCATTAGCAATATTTAACGTGTCACACATCACCTCTGTTTACTCTAAACTTTTTTGGCAGGAGTTTGTCAGGTGTCTGCAAGTGCTGGGCCTAAGCTGAGGCCTCTTGAGCACAAATACTTTGTCCTGAGAGAAAAGGGTCTGGATTTCTGTGAAACACTTCCCTTTTCCCAGCTTCATTTTGACCTTATTAAAAACAAGTAGTGTCAGTGAACAACACCAACCTGGTACCAGCCTAAGCCAAGCACTCAAATCAGAGATGAGCTTAGCACTGAGGGACAGGGTGGCAGAAAAGCTAGCTTTAACCTGTCTTTGCAGCATCTCTTTCTCAAGTCAGAACGGAACACAGATGTGTCACAGGTGCCTGCTTGCAGATCCAAGAGCTCTTGGCAGGACCAGCACCTGCAAGCATGGCTGGAGCCTCTTTGCCCAGGAAGAGCATATGCTACAACGTGAAGCACATGCTAAACTATCATAAAATGGTTTGGATTGGAAGACACCTTAAAGATCATTTAGTTCCAACCCCGTGGGGCCACTGCAGGGCTGTTACAATGGCTTCCCCACTACAAGCGGAGCCTCCTGCTAGGGGAAATCCATGGGAGGGGTCTTCTTGCTGCACCTCTCATGGATGTGAGGAACCACCCCGACCCTTGTACCAACACAAGCTATTAATGAAGCAGTAGACCCTCTAGGAAACTAGGGTTGCTCAAGGTGGAGCCCTTCTTAGATCTGCCTGCTAAAGCTGCTCTAATTTGCATCCCGCATGATAATAAGGCTCAATTTGGATGAAAGATGTATAATTCTAGCCTAGTGGTTGAAGTTTTCTGTCTCTGAAGCAAGGCCTAGGGCCTGAGATTGCTTCAGGAATCACTTTGCATTTTCTTTCTGTAACCATTTAATTTCAAGTTTATAGACGGCCTTTGGAACGGTGCCTGGAATGCAGGTCCTTCCTGCCATGCAAATGCCCCAGCTGCTGCTAGAAAATGGTAATTACTTTTTCTCTGGTGCAGGCCATCTTCAGATATTCCATACCAAGGATTTCAAATTAGCCTCACCATAAGACATTCAGTGTTTTGCCCTCTAATCCCTCCTGCCAACCCCCAGTCAAGGATATACAGCTTGGTTATATTTGAAAAAGCAGTAACTGTACTTCTATTTTTGTGTTTGTTCTCAATGGCTGTGCTCTGAGAAGGTTTACCAAACCAAGGGAAATGGAGGAATGCCTTGTTTATCAGTTCCCTCAGCACTTCCAAAGATGGTCTGAAGACAGCCAAGACTAAAGCACTTCTGGAGCAGATTCTGAAATGTGAAGACTGAGATGTACATTTGAGGTCAATCCAGTTTTGGATAACAGAGGATTTCTGGCTTCCAGTTTGAGATCTAATGATTCAATTCCCACCTCCACCCTTTGGATCTGGGCTTCGAAACACCATACATTATATGGGGTACAGCCTGGAAAAGAGTCAAGTTCAAGCTGTATGTTTTGCCTAGGATGCCATATATCCCTCTTAATGCACTCTTCCCAAAGTTCTTATTCAAATGTTCATTTGAATAATGTGTGCTTCGTTACCACAGGGGTTCTTTGTCCTGTAACATATTGCAAACAAGGCTGGAGGTCTTGAGTTTGTGGGATCCTTTCATGGGTATTCTGTGCATAGTAATGCTGTCATCTGTGACCTCTGTGAACTTAGAGGGCCTAGACACCACGTCCATGAGTAAAACAGATTACAAAATCTCAAAGGGTTTTCTAATGTTGCACAGAGGAAAAGCAAGCGCTGCTGTAGAAATTTCCTCTGAATCAAATAGTAACAAAACCTGACCCAGAGGACATTGAGGATGTGTGAGAAGGGTTATCTGGGAGCTTTCCCTCATACCCCAGGGCTCCCACCAGCTGATCTGTTCAATCATGTCTTAATCTTACCATAATCCCAGCAAGCTCATGAAAGGGAACTGGCAGGAAAGGCTCGGTGACTGCTGCAGCAATGAGTGACCAAGCAGATCCTGAAAGCTGTAAAAGGTTTTAAAGGGGATCAATATTCTCTGTGCTCTCACTTCTAACTGGGCTTTATTGCAGGGCTCTGATTCATGTAGTTCATTAAATGGACTCAGATGGAGTTTCTATAACTGAGTTTATACTCCTAGGGCATAGGATCAAAATAGCAGCAGCAAGCAATTGCCAAGGCCCCCAGAACTCATCTGGAGAAGTAATTGCAAGAGTGCTGAAGCATTAGACTTCAAAGAAACACGGATGTGGCTAAATCAGTATTATTAGTTGCATTTAAGTTTACAAAAAAAGTTATCTGTCATGTTAAAGGTCACTTTAAAAAACACTCAGTGCCATGAAGTAGATATTTCAACTAATTTGCAGTACCACTTGCATTCCGGGAGAAGTGTCTTCTGGATCTTCACGAAATCTGTAAGCAAACAGCTCCTAAACAGTATCTGCAACAGTTACATCACCTCCATTTTTTTCATTCTCATGACACCATGTCCAAAACACCAAACCTGTGGAAACAATGAGGAAAATACTTGGAAAATATATGGAGAAAGATGCTACCTATTTCAACTCCTTATCTACCTTAAGTCTGCATAGACATTTTCATCTTCCCTGCAAAACATCTGTGGAAAACCTTAGTCATGTTAAAAAAAAAATCCAACATAGGGTGCTTACATGTATTTGATCAGACAGAAGTGTCACCTAGTCCAGTAGCCTGTGTCTGTCAGTGACCCACACCAAGCGTCATGGGGAATATGTATGAATAGGGCAATTGCATGGTGCTACTCTCCCAAAACACTCTCAAGAATATCTGATGCATAGACATTCTGAGCAAGGTGTCCTTGCAGTTTATAATCACTTTCTTTTTATGGGGCTTATCTAAGTAAATATGAAGAGGGTTGTGTTTCAATTCTCAGACGTCCTTCTGGTGTTAACTAATTAGCACTGCTTATTAGTAGTTAGGTTGAGTGTCAGGTTTTGATGGAAGGCAGGGAAAGAGATTCCACTTAGGTCAATGCATGTGTGAGGAGGGAAAGGGGAATGACGACAAAGTGTTCTGCATTAAGCTGCTCAGCCAGTATTGGGCTGGGACCTGCATTTTACTCTTACATTACTGCAGGTGCCAAAATAGAGCCTGGGCAAGTCATACAGGTATTTTTTTCAATATGAAATACATGTCAAATACCTTTGAGGCTGGACCTCCAGTCTCCCTGCAACTAGATTTAAGTGATGTCTAACTCTTAATGACAGCATGCCTGGAGGTAGTAATGAATTTTCTACAGCAACAGTTTAAATGGAAAAGTCAGATTTATGGAGCTTAAAATATTTTATTTGAGGTGTCTTGGGGAGCAGGAAGAGGTTGATAAAAATTCTATTGGCTGCTGTTCCCCCACAGGAGGAATCTGGGGCTCCAAGTAAGATGCCCAGGCCTCCTGTACCTAGTGAGAAGGAGATCTGAGGAATAAGACAGACAGAAGCCAGCTGAGGAGAAAGCTGCCTAGATTATGCACTATGCTAACAAGATGATTAGGCCATTAATTATAAGATGGAGGGAGGTGCCTAGTTTTCTTCATTGTTTTTAGAAGGGAAATACTTCCTGGGGTTATGGCTAACCTGATTTGGGTGCCTTTCTGACAAGAGACAGAATGACATAGTTTTGTGGTTAATGTAGTGCCTGCTCTACTCATTTCAGACAGGCTTTGAGCTCTCTGGAATATCCAAGGTGAGTGTCCTCATTAAGATCAAATGCTTGTTATTCTCACATGTTTCTTTCTCAAGCTTTTTAGCAGAAATTGTTTCATTTTTGTATGAATAATGAGTGCTTTTACTTGAAGATGAGAGAGGAAAGGGATAGAGGGTGCACTGAGTGATCATTGAACAATTAAGTGTGTTGTAAACTTGAAAATAACATATAGTTTTAGGAGGCATTAAATGATTCATTCTTGGTTGAGACTAAAGAGATATAATTATCAAAGGTTATTATCAGTATGAAGGATTAGGAAACTTCATTGAGAGTTGCAGGTGCCCAGAATGATGACTATGTTCAGAGACAAATGGGAAAAGCTGCAGAAAACTGCTAGGATGAGCAGAAAACAAAGCAACTTGTGTGAGAAGAAACTACCAATCACAAGTTACTAATTTAGCAAAATGGAGATGGAGAATGATTGCTTTTCCTGGGAGATGAGGGGAGAAGTACTTGGAGAAAGACTATAAGAAGATGGTACTAGCAGAATGTGGATGGAAGTTGAAATTAAGCTCCCTGGGCCCAGAATCTAGAAGGATACTAATGAGCTGAGAAGTGTGTTCTGGAAGAGCATTACAAGCCATTCAAGGAAAGCTGCATGGGTTTGGTACTGGCTAAACTTGTGGGGATGGATAAGAAACAATTCTGAATTTGAGAAATGTACTTCTTCAAAGACTTGAATGATGAATCTTATTTGCTACACTCACGTGCTTCTGCTACATCCCAGTGTTACAGTGGAATAGATGTACAAGCTAAGAACTCTCTCGGAGAGATTGAGTTAATATATTGAGAGAAAAGAGATTGCTTTCTTTTCCTCACCACCCCCCATTTCCTTCCTGCTCAGAACCTGAGAGTAGTCATAGCTAAACGTTAAATGTGGAGCAAGGTTTATTTCTGGTCCTAGTAGCACTGATTTTCTTCTTCCCTCTGCAAGCATGTTACTGAATACTGCATTTGGATGCTTTTCCTCCCAGTGAGATTAGCAGGGCGTGCTGTGGTGGAGGCAGGGGCACGGGTGTGTTGCTTTTCTCTCCATTGTCATGCATGGCCTATTTCTTACCTTCCCTGGCATTTTGCAATGTCCTTGAGCTTTCCCTATCAGTACATCACAGATTTATGACACCTTCTATCTCTTGCATGTTGTTTTGGGTTTTTGGGGTTTTTTTTTTTGGTTGGTTGTTTTGTGGTTT
>WTSP01002817.1:0-14647 GCA_025331215.1 Actenoides lindsayi
AGCTCTCCAAACCATTTCTGATACAGGCCAGGATGCCACTGGCCTTCTTGGCCACCTGGGCACACTGCTGGCTCATATTCAGCCAAGTGTTGACCAGCACCCCTGGGTCCTTTTCCACCAGGCAGTTTCCAGCCACTCTTCCCCAAGCCTGTAGCATTGCAGGGGGTTATTGTGACCCAAATGCAAGGACTCGGCACTTGGCCTTGTTGAACCTCATCCCACTGGCTTCAGCCCATCGACTCAACCTGTCCAGATCCCTCTCCAGAGCCTCCCAACCCTCCAGCAGATCAACACTTCATCCAACTTGGTGTCATCTGATAACATGCTCAGGATGCCCTCAATCTTGTCCAGATCACAGATAAAGATATGGAAGAGAACAGGCCCTAATACTGGGCCCTGGGATACACCACGTGACCAATCGCCAAGTGGATGTAACTCCACTCACCACCACTCTTTGTACCTGCCCATCCAGCCAGTGTTTTACCCCAAGAAGCGTACGCCCATCCAAGCCATGAGCAGCCAGTTTCTCCAGGAGAATGCTGTGGGAAACAGTGCAAAAGGCTTTACTAAAGTTATGTTGTTGTGAGACAACATCCCCAGCCTTTCCCTCATCCACCAAGCAGGTCACCGTGTCCTAGAAAGAGATCAGGTCAGTCAAGCAAGACCTGCCTCTCAGAAGCCCATGCTGACTGGGCCTGATCTACTGGTTGGCCTGTATGTGGTGGATGACGGCACTCAAGATGACCTGCTCCATGTCCTTCCCTGGCACCGAGGTCAGGTTGAGAGGCCTGTAGTGTCCCAGATCCTCCTTCCGGCCCTTCTTGTAGATGCAGGTCACATTTGCTACCCTCCAGTCCACTGAGAGCTCCCCTGTTAACCAGGACTGCTGACAAATGATGGTAAGTGGCTTGGTGAGCACACAAGCATGTGTCCACACACTTCAGTTTTTAGTGTGTGGATATACCACAACCAGCTGCCGTGCCACTGATGTCACTGCATGGTTCTCAGCCCTGCAGCCCAGAGTGGTGCCACCAACACCTGAGATCAATCTTCCGTGGTAATGAAAGTTTGATTGTGGACTGCATTAATGTGAGGGTACAAATAAAGGGTGGTAACCTCCACCACTCACTCCTCGGTGACGAGATGGATGCAGCATCCTGAATCATTTTGGGGTGTGATATAACAGAATGGTCCAGTAACATGGGAGGTACTGTACAAGCCAGTGTTACTGGGTGTTACTGGTAGCATTATCAAGATTACCAGAGAAGCAGTAGGTAACAAGAAATAATTGTATTCGATGCACAGAGAAATTAGGTTTGTGAGGCTCTTCTTGTTTAAAAATGCACATATATATGTGTGTGTGTGTATAAGTGTGTATTATGTACATAGAAAAGCATCTTCGTTCTCAAACTCCTAAATCGGGACAGCAGAATCACTTTTTGCTAATTTTTTTCAGGTAGGAAAGACACCTTTGCATAAGATGCTGTCAAACACATACCAGTGGGAAGAATTATCTACATTGCAAACAGGTCGGTGTCAGAATGGGCATGTGTCGTATTGTTCTGCTTTGTCTTTTCAACGGGACTCTTACTTGGATTTTGAAAGATTTACTGAGGTTCCTGTTTCAGTTTGGATTGTGAAGGCAATTGCAGCATATTTCTGAATTATAAATTGACCTTTCAGTGTAGTTTTAATTAGGACTTCATAACAAAACTGTTACTTTAGTGGTTTCTTTTTTTTCTTTCCCTTCTCCCCCACTTGAATTTAATTTGAGGGACTTTTATTAACTTTCTGTTTACCCATGACTAAGAGGTTTCCTATAGCTCAGGAGTCAAAGTCTGATTTTGTTGGCAACAAAGGGCTGGGTGCTCTAATTGCTGCTGCTGGTTGTTCTTTCCTAGTGCCTGGACTCTTGCCTCTATAACTACATAAAATTGTTTTGAGAGGTTTTTCTCTGGGTTCCTGACCTTGTTTGTCCCACTTTTGTGAACAGCCTTCATTTTGTAGTAGCTCCCAAAGGGAGCATACGTGGAACCACTGACAGTGAGAGCCGTAAGCAGGAATGCACCCCAGGCCAGGCAGCTGCCACAAATGGAGTAGGTAAACCTGCTCTGGTACATCTTCACTTAAATCACTGGGAGTTTTGCCACTGACTTTTAAAGGGAATCAGCTCTTAGGATAGAGCTTAAGTTCAGAAACACTTCCTATCTGTGCTTTGGCTTCTGTTTATTTGTAGCACTAACATGAAGCTTAGTATATTGGCAGCTGATGTTTTGATCCATTGACATGTCACCTCGGATTCCAGGAAAACCTGTTGCAACATGGAGTGACAAAGTAGCTGTGATGTGAGTTTTGGTGCACACCATATCATCATGAGACCGCCTGGAGCAACAGGGGACTTACTCTTGATGGTGCATCTCTGGGAGCAGGTCCTGTCTGGATAGCTCATGAGCAAGAGCTTTTTATGAACAAGCTGGCAGGTGTGAAGGTCTGTTTTCATACGCTGGGTCGGCCAAATAATGCAAATTCTTGGCATAATTTCCTTCCAGTCCTGATGCCCCTCTCCAGCTTATATTACAGTGTGTTTGTTACTGGGTTTGTTGCCCTCAGTTTACCACTCCTCACTGCTCTCCTTGCTCTCATTCAGATCCCCAACACCTCCATCTCCCAGGAGAATAGCTGGGTGAGCAGCCTACAAGGCCGGACCTGGAGCAGGCAGCGCATTTCTCCCTCCCACCTTCATCCTCCTCAGAGCTCTTACTTCTGTCCCCAACCCCCTACTCTGTCTTGGTGAGCGATGAATTCCTTTGGCCCAGGGAAAGGGGAAAGATGAAGGACAGCAGATTCCAACAGGAGATACCCCACCATCCAGCAGCATCTGCTTCACAGCATAGGGTTCAGAGGATGAACTGACTGTCGCACCAATGGCACAAGCTGGTTTGAACCGTGACAAGGGGAGCCTAAAGTCCACTGTGCAGAAGTGGTTGTGAACGCAATTGCGGCATATATCCGAATTATAAATTGACTTCTGTGGTGCTGTGGCAATAGGGACCTGTGCAAAGGTGATGAAAATCATCTTCTGAACTGTGCTAATGGCCTTAGTGGTCTTAGTTCTGGAGCTGTTTTCAATCCCTTAATATCCTTCTCCTTGAATGTGTCAGTTGATGCACTCACAGTGTTCATTCAGGCAGATGAGAGTGTGCCAAGGACAGTGTATTTTGAATATGTCACTTCTAAGCATATCGCAGCTTCAAAGGAACACCAAGCCTCTGCAGCTTATTTTTTGCAGATGGCCATTTTTTATGCTTTTACTCCCTCTCCCTACCCTAGGTTTTCCCCTCTGGGCTTTTTCTTTTCTTTTTTTTTTTTTTCCTCCCCAGGTGCTGCACTGCAACTCCTTTTGTTCCTTCCCCTCTCTTCTTACTCAAAAGCACCCATTGCCCCAGGAAGCTGGACAGAAAGGCCACCCGGTGTAATACACTGCCTTGGGTACGGATTTGATGCAGGCTGCAGAGACCCCAGAGCTCAAATCAGGGATGCAGGTCTGTGCAAATGAGCTACTTGGGAAACACGCTCTGCCACCATGCAAGGGGGACAGTGGGGCCATGAAAGTCTCTCCAAACCGATTCGTGGAGGGATGAGGCGAGCTCTGCCAGGCAGGAGAGAAAAGAAAATACCTGTGCCACCCTCAGCCATGGTCTGTGGCCGAGTGCCGAGCGGTGCTCTCTGCACAGGCTGATGAAATCCTCGCAGCTCATTAACTGCTGGCAGAGAAAGCGAAAAATAAGGGAAGCGGGGGGGGACGTGCAGAAGCTTGCGCGGAGCTTTCCCCGCGGCCATCCAGCCTCCAGCACACCCTCCCATCTGCCAGCCCTGCCCGCCCCGGCCTCGGGACAGGCTTTCCGCGGCCGTTCCGAGCATGCCCGGCTGCCGGCGCATGTGCGGCTGGGGCCGGGGCCGAGGCCGCTGACGGGACCGGCTGCTCCCCGCCCGGGTTTATAGAGCCGGCTGGGGCCGCAGCGTTCCGGCTGTCCGGGCGCGATGGAGCAGCTTGGGAAGCGGTCAGGGCCGGCGGCTCGGCTGGACACCATCCTCCGGCATCTCTCCCCGCGGCTGGGAGCAGCCCCTTCCCCCGTATCCTTTCCGACGTGGGACCGGAGCTGGGGCGGGGGCCGAAGCGCCATGATGGTCCCGTTGGGGTCAGGGCTTTGCTTCCCCCTCCCTAGCCAGCTCCGTCCATCGCTCCCTGCACCCTTCGTACTTCTGCGTGCCGAGGAGGGGAGCGGGTTCGCCCTCCAAGAACACCGTGCCCGGAAGGACAGACAGGCGCAGTCCCTGCCCCGTGCTCTGGCTGTGGGCGGGGAGGCCTCAGGGCAGCGCTTCCCGGGCGGCCCCGGCCGGGCTGTGGGGGTCAGCACCCGTCCCGCCGAACCCCTCCTGCTGCCGGAGCGGCAAAAGCCCTGCTCCCGGCCGTGTGTGCCCCATGGGCCCTCTGTCTCCCGCGGCACGTTTACCCCGGCACTGAGCAGCGGGGTTTTACCTGCAGCCAGATTTCCTCCTGGAGATTGGGGGCTTCAGTGTCTTAGTCCTAAGAAAGGACTCGCGGTAGACGCACTAGTGAAGCAGCAATTTATTATACGTTCTTGCAAGAGAGGGTGTCCTAACAAAGTAGGCACCCCTCTGGTCAGAGTTTTCAGCATTTTATACCCTGTTCCCGTCCTCAGAAGTCCCTCCCTTGTTTATGAATTAGGTACTTCCAAGGTTTACACGCTGAACCGAGGCGCCTTCTTCATAACAGTCCATAATAGTCTGTAATTGCCTGTCTGATAGGTTCCTGCTTCCCCTTGGAGAAACTAATATTCCAGAGTTTACTGAGCAAAATGCAGTATCTAATTTACTACTGTTCATCTTAAATAGCCCTTAACTGTTGCCCCTTTATCTATTAACATATCTTGACTGGCAGTTGTGCACTTTAGTCCTTTATCTTCCTTTTACTCTAAGACTTTGCTTCAGGCCTCAGTTTCCAGTAAGACCACTTAAGGCTTCTAGTCTTTGGTAAACGATTCTTGATGGGGCAGCTTAAGTCTTTTATTCCTCAAGTTAATATAAAAATGATTATACTTATTCTACAGTTTGCAAAAGCAGCATTTCTCAGCATTTTCTACAAGTGGCGATACACTCTGCAAGCCTTAGGTACCACACGGTGCGTCTAACTTCGTTGAGAGGTGCAGACCTGACTGGTAGGCCAGCAGCAGGAAAAACATCCAGGTTCAGTTTGTGAGTGGGACATGAGGTGGAAATGTTGAAGGCTGCCAGCTTTGTGATAGATCAGAGAGAGGAAACGAGGGCAGAAAGAAGTTTTCAAGTTGGCCTGTCTCATGTTTCCCAAGGTTAAATAAAGACTGCTTGCTGATGGTATTTTTAAAGCTGCTGCCATAAATTTTGCTGCTTTTTTTTTTTTTTTTTAAAAAAAAGAAAAACACAAACATTTTTAAATGCTGCTGATTCTCGGTGAGAAGCTGAATGCTGACAAGTTACCTCTGAATTACAATAAAGTGTCAGAGAGAGAGGATTTGCTCAAACAGGATGTAGGAGTCTTCACATATATTAAAAATATGAAGACATACGGATAGTAGTGGACTCAGACTGCTGTAAGACAAAGGTGTGAGTAGTAACACAAAGCTGGAAATAAATGCTAGGAAAAGCACCCTGGTTGTAAAGGCAGAGTGAGGAGAGGCTCTGCGCAAGCTGTTTTGTTATTAAATGCAGCTACAGTGGTCCTGATGCAAAGAGCTTTGGACAAAAGTATGACTAAGCTGGTCTGGAGCAAGAAAAGCATGTGGATAAAGTAAATAACATCATCTATTAAGAACAGATTTTTTCTGATGTATGTTCCTTCAGTTCCTTCCTTTTGTTTTAATCTCTGGCTTTGGCCATTTGGGTAGGCCAGTCACCTTCCTCCCAGAAAATGCCCCTCCTCCTATTGCACCTCTTGAGTGATTTGGGTGGTTGGCTTCTTCAGGTCAAACCCTGATGCTGCTGGTAAGGTGGTGGCTGTCAGGCCATGACCATCTTACCAGGTGTCTGTGAGATGGGTTCTAAGAGAACTACACAAATATATTGTGCTTGTCGTAGGTGTGCAGGAGTTTGCACCATCCCTTGAGGCTCTGCAGGGAGGTGCTTTGCAAAAGCTTCTGGGCATCTTGAACCTTGCTGTGCCTGTGCTTTGGTCTTTCCCAAAGTGTTCACTTGCTTCTGAGTGGTCACAGGTATAATATTGCCAGCACAGTTGGCTAACAACACTTGTGAATACGTTATTCCCAAAAGGGTGTATGATGGGAAGAGAAATGCTTAAATACTGAAGGTCTGCACCAAAATGAGCTGCCGGAGGTGGCAGCTTCTTCCTTGCCCGTGTACCTCTTGTTCTCAGTTGTCCAAGCAACCCAAACTTGTCCTTTGAGCATTGCAAGATGGCAAAAGCAAAGCCAGTAAGAGGTGCTGCAAAGCCTGTGACAAAGGTGTTCAAATAGAGTCTAGAGAGTGGTGAACTTCCCTGCTGTCCCCCACTTCTGGAGGTGGAGGTGTGCTGAGGAAGGCACCACAGCTGCAGTTCGAACAGCGCCTGTGTCTCCACATCAGACATCTGTGGACATTTAGGAGCGTGAATGACCATGAGTCCCATTTTCACTGAACTTGGACCTGAAAGTGCAGTGTGTGGAACAGTAGTGCCCTCCATTGGGGCATCCCTTGCGCTAGGACCTGCTGTGGTGGTTTCCACCTGATTTGCCCACATCCTTTTCCTTCCCTCTCTCTTCCATCCAGTTCTCAGCACCTTTTCCTCCCTCTGGCTCATCATTTTTGCTACACGTTTTTGCATGTGTCATGTTTCTTCTCCCATCATACTCTTGACCAGCTAATGTTTAAGCTTCCTGGTGCAGGGACCATAGACACAGCTGTTGTGATGACACCTATTTCTTACTTCAGAAGCATGGATGCTTTCATGACACTTTTAAAAGGTAGCAGTAGAGGAGAGTCTTCCGCTTACAGAAAACTCCAAAGCTCAGGGGTCTCCAAACATGCAAGTGCAGACCCGGAGATCTGCATGTAAATGCTCTTCTTTTGTCCTTGCCCCTGGGTGGTGCTTCATTCAATACCATGCACAAAGCTCTTGTGAGGCTTTATTAGCAAGTGGGGTTTAATTGCTCTGCCAATGAGAAAGCCTTTCCCTGCATAGGAGAGCACAGCTGTGTTTGTTTAAACCTGTTGAAATGAATCGAAGTGGAGGACAAGCCCACACCTCTCTTTATGCTCCCACTATCAAGTTTGGGAGGGACCTGATGTCTGCAGTAACTGGAGAGAAGGTGAGGGTTTGCACTACTGTATGGGAATGTGAAGTCCCAGGTTCACCTCATATGAGTTCTGGCTATGAATTTGGTGTACCAGTGCTAGGAGGGGAGAGATGGAGAGGCACCTCCAGGAGGCAGTGCAGGTTTTGAGTAGGTCTAGATGCTCTCTGGAGCACAGGGAGGGAAACTGAGCAAGTCAACATCTCCATTGAGCATCTCATTGAGTGTCTTGATATTCTGGGAGATGAATTGTGGCCCATGGCCTACTCTGGAGTCTCAGGCAGTTTGTACCGACTTTTCTGTATGTGTGGGCAAGGTTGTACTATGCTTTTACTTTATACTTCCTTGCCAGATGTGCTACTCCAAAGGCGGGAGAGATTTTTTCAGACGAAAAATGAGAACATTAATTGAATGGTTCAGCACAACGCTTACGTTTAAGTTGACCCACATTGTAGGATTCAGGACTTGTGTTTATAGATATTCTTCTATTCTGTTGTGTTTGAGTGTATATTCCTTAATTTCCATCTCAGACAAGCGTTCCTACTTCAGCCCAAGTTAGTGTTGTTCCTCAGCCAGGGAGGTTTCGGTAAGCTGCAGATTTTTTGTTCGTAGAGAGATAAAAAAAACCCCCCACCTGCAGAATTCGGTTCTTTTTTCCAGCCTAGCACACATGTTGTTCACAAGGCCTTGTGTAGCCTTCCCTTTTGCAAGGGTATATTCTCCTTTGTTTAACAAAAAAGCTTTAAAAAAAAAAAAGACAAGAAAATGTCTGTGTGGATAATCTGAGTGCAGGGACTGTTCCCATGCGCTTCACTATCGCTGCTGAGAGCCAAGCTTCTGAGAACTGTCCCAGCTTTGGGAGGGCGTGAGGGAGGTGCTTTGGGTTCTGTCACAGGTATAGTGGGTGGCTGTGGGCAGAGAAGCTGCACGGCCATGGACAGACCGTGCCGGCCCTGCTGGGGTATGGGAGATTCTGCACCCCTACAAAGCTGAGGTGGACGTGCAGGTGGGGAGGGTTTCTCACTGTTGCTCCTTGGCAGCCTCTGATCCCCTCTGTGACCCCATCACCCTGCTGGGTCTCACCGACTCTGCTCCCATTGTTCTGCCCAGCCCTGCTAACATGTTTCTTCTCTATATCTCAGCTATACCCTGGACAACAATGTCCTCACCACAGAGCAAAGGCAGTTCTACGAAGACAATGGGTATCTGCTCATTAAGAAGCTCGTTTCTGACGAAGACATTGAGCGCTTCAGGTACAGGGCACTTGCCTAAGGTGCTGGTGGGTGCTGTGTACAGCAGCATCCCGAGGGGGATCTGGGAAGCTAGATGAAATCAGACTCTCCCAACACAGATGTTCCCTTTGCTTTGCAGGAAGGAGTTTGTGAGGATCTGTAAAAGAGAGGTGAAGATACCAGGAGCAATGATTATGAAAAAGGAGGCCCTGAGATCCCTGTATGGTCAGTCTGAAGAAGTAGTTAATAAAGTGCAGGACTTCCAGGAAAACGAAGAGCTGTTCAGATACTGTAGTCTGCCAGAGGTAAAATAATAAAAAAACAAACAACACAAAGAGGGCTGGTGGTGGAAAAGCCTCTGTGAATGTATCTGTGTTTTAATGCCTATGTGAAGAAGCTCTGCTTCTGCTACAGCCTTGTCCTTTATCCCTTAGAGCCCCTGTGTGCCACTCCCATAAGTACTTATGTGAAGAAGGAATATCAAGTCATCTTTTAAGAGTGTTCTGCATGAACGTGGGATGGATGGTGGTCAGGGCAGAAGATTTAAAGCAGTGCTCCTTGCTGCTGTGGTGCGGTCAGGAATGTGACCAGCCCAAACCGTGCCAGGCCAGTAGGACAGATCAACAACATTTTCTGAATGTCTTTATCTAGGCAAAGCATCTGCTTTCTGGGCAGGTCCAGCTTTGTAGCCAATATTCATGTTGTGGCAGACCGCCGTAGCTTTCTGGAAGTATGACCCTCCCCATCTTTTCAACCCTACCCAGCAGCCTGCTGCACCATCTTCCATCTTGACCATGCCCCTTGTGTGCCATGCCAGATCCTGCCTCTTGTCCTGCACCCCTCCATCCCAACATCCTCCTCCTGTACACTGGTCCTCAGCCAAACATCCAGGTCCCAGCGCTTCCTCAGCAATCTTTCTTCTTCTCTTTCATGTTTCTAATTTTTTTTTTAATCCTGATACTTTCTTCCCTGCAGGTTCTCAAATATGTTGAGTGCTTTACAGGGCCGAACATCATGGCAATGCACACGATGCTGATAAATAAACTTCCAGATTCTGGTAAGGAAAACTTGGATAAGAGGAAAACAGAAATTGTCATGTGTTTGTATATCTGGTCAAAATTGAGCTTAGTGTTTTAGAAAAGCTGTTTGACAAAAAATTAGACAAATTAAAATGAAATAACTTTGAAAATGTATGAGACCACTTTGGTAATAGTTTGTTTTCTTTTTTACCGTGGCTTGATGAGATAACATTTCTTGTCTTTCAATGTTCAGTGGATGTTTGCTTGCTGAAGATAGTGGTTGCCTTGGCTGCACCACTTGGGTGTCCAAAGTGGGCAGGCGAGCTCCCTGTTCAGCCAGCTGCACTTGCATCAAGGCCCAGGGTTTAAAACAGGACACGCTTTTGAAGTTTGACTTTTCAAATGTGGCAAGGAGTTCTTCTGTGGACCTCTGTAAAAGGCAGTGAATGCAGAGATCATCCTTTGCTTGGAGTTTGTACACCCCTGAGCTCACTGACAGTTGTTGCATGCGCAGCACTTTGATGTGAAGATACTTCAAGTCAAAGGGGCCAAGCGAAGGGGTTTGAAGCTACTGTTGGAAATCAAGATCATAACTTACACCAGGGTGGTGGGCGGGGAGAGAGGAGGAGAACCAGACTAACCATCTTATGTTTTTTCCAAGTAGCTTTCACGCTGCTTAAGGTGTTTCATTTTAGGGAAGCTGAGCCCTGAGCTGTGTTCCTTATTCTCAGGTGGGCAGCTTCTGAGCAGATGCGTAGTACGTTGTGTTATTAAAATACTGACTTTGCCCAAGTAATCTCCACTTGTCATCTTAAATACTCCACAGAAAGCTGTGTTCTTTTGCTTTGGAAATTCATCAGGAGTCCATACGTTTTTAAAGTAAAACCAAACCAATAATGCACAAGAATTGTGAAGCTGCTCCATATTTGCAAGGTCTCTGTTCAGTGTCTTTGAGGAGTACTTTAGAAGTGCAGATCTCAAGAGAGTTTTCAAAGCTGCCTGAATTCTAAATAATATGGCAAATACGGCAGGTGGAAACATCCTAACTATATCTATGGGAGAGTCAAACTCAATGGCAAAAGAAATAGATGAACAATATTTTAAAGTGTTTTGCTGTGGATGATATGTTTCCATTTCCATAGTGGGAAAAGAAGGAACAACCAAAACTTCAGAAATATTTCTTTCTATTTTCAAGGAAAAAAGCCTCTGGGGTGAAGGCTAATAGAGTGCTGGGTAGACTGTCTGGGGAGGCTGCAGTCCATAAATTGTGAATCAGCATACGTTAGGTGCAGCTCAGACAGGGTCCAAAGTGAACTGTGAAAACTTGGCAGGGGGTTGGTGGTGGTGAAGGCCAGCCAGAGGAGGGTTCTGGGGATCGCACAGACAGGCAGCCTCCTGGCATTCGCTGTGTCCCTGTGCTGTCGCTGACCCAGGAGCCACTGCTGTGCTCTTGGCCCATCTTGGGATGGGGTGCAGACTAACCCCTTGGCTTCCACGGCAGCGGTGGGATGGAGCAGACGCTGAGTACATGGTCTGTCCAGCGGCAAGCAGCAGCTTCTCAGGATGTGTTACAACAAGCGCAGTGGTTTAGTGGGAAGGAAAAAGCTGTGTCATGTTTGATGAGGCTGAAGGTTTTGAACCTGTGTTGCAGATAAACAGACTTTCCTCCACCCCATGCATCAGGACTTGCACTATTTTCCCTTCCGGCCTGCGGACCTCATCGTGTGCTCCTGGACCGCCATGGAGAGGGCTGACCAGGACAACGGGTGCCTGGTTGTGCAGCCAGGGACACACAAGTCGCCTCTGAAGCCTCACGACTATCCAAAGTGGCAGGTAGAGCATCACAAGGGGCTTGGAAAGGATGTGTGTGAGGGGACCACATTTTGGCTGGGGAAAGCTCACCTTGGAGGGATGATGCGCAGGTCAAAGCTGAGGTTTTTAGTGATGGCTTTTCTCTATGCAAACACCGACTTGTTGCTTTGGGAGGGAGTTGCCTGATTGGCCTCACTCCATGTAGCCTGGGTAGATTTGCCTCTGTCCCCACCTTCACCTAGAAGTTGTCCAGCACGTCATAGCATAGTGGCAGAAACATGTGCAACCATTTTCCACTGCCCTTGCCAGGTCTGAGGACTTTTTCTCCTCCTGTGAATTTGTTCCTGCCTCGTGAGCCTATGTACTGTCCCAAAGAGGAGAAATTAGATAGTAAACAACTGGATGCTATTAAATATCAAGTGGTGTCTTCCTGACCTGTTTCCTGACCCGGCCTGGCATTGCTGATACTTATACTGGGAGCAGAAGGGTGGATCCCAGTGATGGCATCAGGCCACACTTGTGGGATTCCCCCATGGTTTTTCTCTGTTCTCTCCAGATGAGAAATGTTCTTAATTGAATCCAGCTTCAGAGAATAGAAAAATGTGTTATTTGCTGTACCTCAGGATCCAAGTAGGAAGACCTGTAGACAAGTGGGCAGGCTTCTAGTTGGCCATACCAAATACACTGCCCAGCCCAGAGGAAAGCAGATCAGTAGCTGTCCATGCTGTCCCTCGCACCGAGAATCAGCACGTGCTCTAATTTTAACCAAGTGATTTCAACTCAGCCTTTTTTTCCTAGGGTAAAACCAACAAACTTTTCCATGGGCTGCTTGATGAGGATGAGAAGAGTCCCAAGGTTCACCTTGTCATGGAGAAGGGAGACACCGTGTTCTTTCACCCCCTGCTCATTCATGGCTCTGGGATAAACAAGACATCAGGTTTCCGAAAGGTAGGAAACCATCTCTTGATACAGCTTTTGAGATTTTTTATTTTTAAGTTTTTTAAAACTGTGCAAACTATGAATATGTGGCAGAACTTTTTAATGAGTTTGTAGCTTTCTAATACACTTTTGAACTCTTTTTTTTAATTTATTTTTAAACGTCTCTGCCTTTTGGGAGAGGAGCATGCTGTGGGGCTGCTTGAGAAAAACAGAGCAGGAGTAGAAATTAGATGTCAAATCTATGTTTGAAGCCTGGCTGGCTGTACTTGCTCTTCTAGTAGTTCCCTTCCAGCTGTCCCAAATATCAGGAGCTTCTGTAACTTTCTTCCCCTTGCCTCCTTGGTATCTCATCTCTGGATAACAGGAGCCTCCATCACCTAATAAGTAATATTTATTTATATGATAGCATGGCCCATTTTTCTGTTAAAGATTTGATTACTCATCATCTTTTTTTTTGCATCATGATTATTTAATTGAAACATGCAAACTGGCCTCCTTTGGAGGCATGATCCTTTCTCAGAAGTGGATTCATCAGGGCACATAAGGAAACTGTAGCCTGTAGTGTAGCCAGGAGCAATGCAGATATTTCCCCTCATGGGCTACAAGACAGGCTGCTTTGTTTTTATTTTGTTTTGCCTACAACTACTATATGGCCCATTCTTTCAGCCCCAGTAGCAGTCTACTGGTCTGCAATTCCTTCTTCCTGCAACCCTAAAAGCAGAGAGGACATCAGGTAGTGAGAGTCTCATCTGCTGGCTCTTTCTTGGCTAGTGGAGCAACAGTCCTGTTTAGTATCCTGCAGGAACACAAAAGCTTCCTCATACTGCACCAGATGCCAACATTTATCTGCCTTGGGGGTAAATCAGTGAGCATCCTGGAGATCTGTGAGCCAGGTTATGGTCCAGCACCTTTCGAGATCTGACATGATCCCACTTGCAGCTGGCAGGGCTCATGTAATGAGAGAACAGCTTTTTCTGGTGGGGAATTTCTATGTATTTCCTCTAGACTCTGCTTAAGCAAGAACTGATTACAAAATAAGTAGTCTGATGAGACTGTATGGGTGCAGAAAGTGAGAACTCTTACTGAACACTCAGGTCTGCTCCAACCCTGACTTTCCCTATTCCTACTCTAGTTGCTAATATTCTGAGATCAAGCAGTAGAGTTCATGCTGGGGGAGTGTGTGAGAGAGGAGGGAAGGAAGAAAAGCACATCAACAAGCCAAGAGTATTTCTCCAGCAAGAGAATGTCTCCAAGGGGATGTTCTCAGGAAAGCAGGAGTGCTCGGAAAGGAGGAAGGGATTTTGCTGATGTGATCTGTAAGGAAGTGGTGGGTTGTCCACGGTCTGGGATGCACGAGATTTGTTTGTAATCGATGTGGCAGTGAGTGATGCTGTATTTCTTCACACAGAGTATAAGCTGTCACTTTGCCAGCTCAGAATGCTACTACATTGACGTCAAGAACACAACCCAGGAGCACCTGGAGAAAGAACTGGTAGAAATTGTTCACAAGAAATACAATGCGGCTTCCGTGGAACTCAGGGTAAGAGCTTAGAGAATCATAGAATCATTTCTGTTGGAAAAGACCTTTAAGATCATCGAGTCCAACCATTAATCTAACACTGACAATCTCACCCACCACTAAACCACGACCCTCAGCACCTCATCTACATGTCTTTTAAATACCTCCAGGGATGCTGACTCCACCACCTCCCTGGGCAGCCTGTTCCAATGCTTACAATCCAGCTTCTTACAATCTAGTTCAGTTCTCTTTCCCAAGTGTCACAGATTTATGCTTTGTTATGTCAAGTTTAGCAGATCAAGCTGTGCCAAGCAGAGGTGCTTGGCAGAGTAAAAGGACAGTAGAAGTTCAGAGGGTCACCAGTGGACTTTTGGGGGGGCTTTTTGCTTATAAGGCTGCTTCTTGCTATGCTGGAGTCATGGAATCATAGAATAGTTTCAGCTGGAAGAGACCTTCAAGATCATCCAACCTTACTCCTAGCCCTATCAAAACCCACTAAACTGTGTCCCTAAGCACAACATCTAACCACCTCTTCACTGCATCTCCTGGTTCACAGTTTGTTGTGGAGAGTGTATCTGAACCAGAGCTCTTTGCAGTGATATTGGGACAGCACAATGTAAGCAGGAAGATGTGGTCATCTCTCACCCAGAATTCAACAGTATAAGAAGGTGCAATGAGTTCAGTGCTTGTCCAGAGTTTGTACGTCCACAGTTCTCACAGTTTCCCCTCCTAATGGCAGGTGGATTTTCCCTTTAAAACAAGTAGCCACATCTGACTGCA